>CM022755.1:9629435-9860533 GCA_012411365.1 Ameiurus melas | reverse complement strand
AATGCTGCCACGTATTGCTCACAGCTCACCCTCTTAATCCAAAAGTGTTTAATAAGACTATGGATTATCTAATAAAACTATGGATTATCTAATTATTCTATGGATTACAATTATACTAAGGATTATCTAATTATACTTATGGATTATGTAATTATACTATGGATCATCTAATAAGACCATGGATTATCTAATATTCTATGGAATATGAAATACTATGGTGATTTTATCTAATTATACTATGGACATGTAATTATACTATGGATTATCTAATAAGACTATGGATTATCTAATTATTCTGGATTATCTAATAAACTATGGATTATCCAATAAGACTATGGATTATCTAATTGCACTATGGATTATCTAATTATTCTATGGATTATGTAATACTATGGATTATCCAATAAGACTGGCCAGGATTATGTAATTACACTATGAATTCTCTAATTATTCTATGATTATGTAATTACCATGAATATCTAATAAGACCATGGATTATCTAATTATACTCTGGGTTATTTAACAAGACTATGGATTATCTTAATAAGACTATGGATTAACCAATAAGACTATGATATGTAATTCACCGTGAATTATCTAATAAGACTATGGATTATCTAATAAGACTCTGGATTATCTAATAAGACTATGGATTATCTAATAAGACTCTGGATTATCTAATAAGACTATGGATTATCTAATAAGACTATGGATTATCCAATAAGACTATGGATTATCTAATTACCTATGGATTATCTAATTACTGTACTGTACACTGGCAATACTGCAAGGAAACACAAGCAGGACCTATTTAAACGGAACTTAAACACGTGAGAACAATCAAGTAAACACTTATCACGCCATGACGGGAAGGGATACGTGAATAAAAAAACAGAACGCCTGTGACAGCATAAAGGTTTCAAAGAGTCAAAACAGAAACAGATGGACAGCGCATAGTTAGAGGTGGGGAATTACCATATCGCCTTTTCTTCAGAATACGAAGCATGTAAAACATGACTCGCATGCTGTTGTGGGAAAATAATCAATCTGCTAGGTGGGAGTGCAATGCAGCCTATATGAAGAGGAGTTACTACAATCTCAGAGTAATCTGTTCAGGTAAACCACCACTGATACTGGAGACTCCTTCATAAACAAGTAAAGAAAGATTCCCGCTACACAAGCCATAAAGCAAATCCTCACACAGAAACGAATGTGTCTGGCGCACCTTGATTTAAACCGTGAGCTGGTATCGCTCATTACTGAAAACGAATCACGCTGTGCGACCAACTGTAATGGAGAATTCAAGGGTATAAAATATGGTGAAATTTTCTAGTAACTATAACCATGATGAAGCCCCTTCCTCCACCCACCCAACTAGGCTAATTGTTGCAGGGTCTTGTAAGAGTACTGTGTTATGTTTGTCTTGTGTCTGATGATGTATTATTGATTGCGTACACTGTGTGCACTGAAGTCAGTAAGTGTACGCTCAGAGATAAAGGCTATGTGGGTGTGATAATCAGTGTTGAAGATATATATATATGCTATATATTTGTTTGTTTTGGTTTTTAAGATAAGCTGTTAACCTCATCTAGACGAGACTTTTTATGGATATCTTTGAGAAATGGCTTTCTTCTTGCCACTCTTCCATAAAGACCAGATTTGTGCAGTGTACGACTGATTGTTGTCCTATGGACAGACTCTCCCACCTCAGCTGTAGTTCTCTGCAGTTCATCCAGAGTGATCATGGGCCTCTTGGATGCATCTCTGATCAGTCTTCTCCTTGTCTGAGCTGAAAGTTTAGAGGGACGGCCAGGTCTTGGTAGATTTGCAGTGGTCTGATACTCCTTCCATTTCAAAATGATCACTTGCACAGTGCTCCTTGGGATGTTTAAAGCTTGGGAAATCTTTTTGTATCCAAATCCGGCTTTAAACTTTTCCACAACAGTATTACGGACCTGCCTGGTTTGTTCCTTGGTCTTCATGATACTCTCTGCGCTTTCAACAGAACCCTGAGACTTTCACAGAGCAGGTGCATTTATACAGAGACTTGATTACACACAGGTGGATTCTATTTATCACCATCAGTCATTTAGGACAACATTGGATCATTCACAGATCCTCGCTGAACTTCTGGAGTGAGTTTGCTGCACTGAAAGTAAAGGAGCTGAATAATTTTGCACGCACCACTTTTCAGTTTTTTATTTGCTAAAAAAGTTTAAAATATCCAATAGATTTTGTTCCACTTCACAATTGTGTCCCACTTGTTGGTGATTCTTCACAAAAAATTAAAAATTTATATCTTTATGTTTGAAGCCTGAAATGTGGCAAAAGGTTGAAAAGTTCAAGGGGGCCAAATACTTTTGCAAGGCACTGTATATATGTGTGTATATGTATATATATATATATATATATATATATATATATATATATATATATATATATATATATATATATATTATATATAGAGAGAGAGAGAGAGAGAGAGAGAGAGAGAGAGAGAGAGAAAGAATAACAACAAAAAAATCCAGAAAAATGCATGTCAAATATTTTATAAATTGATTTGAATTTTAATGAGGGAAATAAGTATTTAACCCTCTCTTAATCAGAAAGATGTCTGGCTCCCGGGTGTCATTTATACAGGTAACGAGCTGAGATTAGGAGCACACTCTTAAAGGGAGTGCTCCTAATCTCAGTTTGTTACCTGTATAAAAAGACACCTGTCCACAGAAGCAATCCATCAATCAGATTCCAAACTCTCCACCATGGCCAAGACCAAAGAGCTCTCCAAGGATGTCAGAGACAAGATTGTAGACCTACACAAGTCTGGAATGGGCTACAAGACCATTGCCAAGCAGCTTGGTGAGAAGGTGACAACAGTTGGTGCGATTATTCACAAATGGAAAAAACACAAAAGAACTGTCAATCTCCCTCAGTCTGGGGCTCTATGCAAGATCTCACCTCGTGGAGTTGAAATGATCATGAGAACAGTGAGGAATCAGCCCAGAACTACATGGGAGGATCTTGTCAATGATCTCAAGGCAGCTGGGACCATAGTCACCAAGAAAACAATTGGTAACACACTACGCCATGAAGGACTGAAATCCTGCAGCGCCCGCAAGGTCCCCCTGCTCAAGAAAGCACATATACATGCCCGTCTGAAGTTTGCCAATGAACATCTGAATGATTCAGAAGACAACTGGGTGAAAGTGTTGTGGTCAGATGAGACCAAAATGGAGCTCTTTGGCATCAACTCAACTCGCCGTGTTTGGAGGAGGAGGAATGCTGCCTATGACCCCAAGAACACCATCCCCACCGTCAAACATGGAGGTGGAAACATTATGCTTTGGGGATATTTTCTGCTAAGGGGACAGGACAACTTCACCGCATCAAAGGGACAATGGACGGGGCCATGTACCGTCAAATCTTGGGTGAGAACCTCCTTCCCTCAGCCAGGGCATTCAAAATGGGTCGTGGATGGATATTCCAGCATGACAATGACCCAAAACACACGGCCAAGGCAACAAAGGAGTGGCTCAAGAAGAAGCACATTAAGGTCCTGGAGTGGTCTAGCCAGTCTCCAGACCTTAATCCCATAGAAAATCTGTGGAGGGAGCTGAAGGTTCAGGTTGCCAAACGTCAGCCTCGAAACCTTAATGACTTGGAGAAGATTTGCAAAGAGGAATGAGACAAAATCCCTCCTGAGATGTGTGCAAACCTGATGGCCAACTACAAGAAACGACTGACCTCTGTGATTGCCAACAAGGATTTTGCCACCAAGTACTAAGTCATGTTTTGCAGAGGGGTCAAATACATATTTCCCTCATTAAAATTCAAATCAATTTATAACATTTTTGACATGCGTTTTTCTGGATATGTTTGTGGTTAGTCTGTCTCTCACTGTTCAAATAAACCTACCATTAAAATTATAGACTGATCATTTCTTTGTCAGTAGGCAAATGTACAAAATCAGTAGGGAATCAAATACTATTTTCCCTCACTGTGTGTGTATATATATATATATATATATATATATATATATATATATATATATATATATATATATAAATATATTTTCTTTTATAAACGTTTTTAAAGCAGCTTCTCAAAGCGCTGTACATAAAATCACAAATCACAGAACGAATACAAGTTAATTAAAACGAATACAACAAACGTAATAAAAAATAAATATAAAACAATCAAAAAGACATCAGGAATCAAATGCGAGTCGAAAAAAGTGTGTCTTTAAAAGAGCTTAAAAAATTCAGATAGATGCATTTATAGATAGATAGATGGATAGATAGATAGATAGATAGATAGATAGATAGATAGATAGATAGATAGATAGATAGATAGATAGATAGATAGATAGATAGATAGATAGATAGATAGGAATAGAAAAATAAGAATTCAATTAGTACAAAAATAATTAGGAATAGTAATATATCTAATATATATAATAACATCCTCCTCTCCCCCACCACCTCTAAGCTGTCCAGAGGGTAGACCAGGACACAGCTAGCCCTCTTGACCAGTTTATTGAGGCATTTCCTGTCCCTCTCTGTGCACCCAACTACCCAGCAAACTACTGCATAGAAGATAGCAAATGCTACCACAGTGTCATAGAACGTTTTAATCAGGGTCCTGCACACACCAAAAGACCTCAGTCTCCTCAGCAGGTGGAGACGACTTTGGCCCTTTTTGCACAAGACATCTGAGTTTGTGGACCAGTTCAGTTTGTTGTTGAGGTGAAAACCCAGGAATTTATATGTCTCCGCCCTCTCAATATCAATACCCTGTATGCACACCTGTGTAGATCGGGTTGGCCTCCTGCAGAGGTTGACTACCATCTCCTTTGTCTTCCTGACATTGAAGTAAAGGTGGATTAATTCACACCAGTTGACAAAGTCAGCAACGACCTCCCGGAATTCCTGATCGTTCTCCTCTGATACTCGTCCAACAATGACCATATCATAAGAGAACTTCTGCATGTGGCAGCTGTTAGTATTATATCTGAAGTCTGCTGTGTACAGGGTGAAGAGAAATGGAGCGAGCACTGTACCCTGCGGTGCTCCCATGCTGCTGACCATCACATCAGACATACAGTCCTGGAGCCTCACATATTGTGGTCTGTCAGCGAGATAGTTGGTGATCCATGCAGACAGGTGGTAATCAACTCCAGATCTCAAAAGATTCCCCCTAAGCAGTGATGGCTGGAAGCAGTGATGCCCTACCTCTGGATGGAGCTCTCATCAACTCCAATTCCACATGGACATTCTCACTGTGGTTGCTGGCACTACGGTTGCTACTTATAAAAACCATAATGAAAAAAGTTTCTTTTACTTTCACACTATCCGTTGTTACCCAGATGAGGATGGGTTCCCTTCTGAGTCTGGTTCATCTCAAGTTTTCTTCCCCTTAACATCTTGGAGAGTTTTTTCTTGCCACCATCACCACTGGCTTGCTCAATTGGGTACTGACGTATTTCAAAACTTCTGAATCTTCCAGTAAGTACCATTGGGGCCATTATCCACAAGTGGAAGCAACATCACTCCGTCATCAACCGGCCAATCACAGGAGCTCCTACCAAGATTTCAGACCAGGGAGTCAGAAGAATAGTCAGAAGAGTAGCCCACGGACATCTCGGAAAGAGCTCCAGAAACACTTGGAGGCAGCAGGTACCATCGTCACAGAGGAAACAATGGGCAATGCACTCCACTGCTCACGCTCACCCTGCAAGACTCCATTACTAAAGAAAAGGCATGATGAAGCTAATTTAAAGTTTGCTACAACTCATTTGGACAATTCTATGAAATACTGGGAGAGTGTTGGGTGGCCAGACAAGAGCAAAATTAACTATTTCACTGTCATACTACACACCATGTTTGGTGAAGAAATGGCTGTGCACATTACCCTTAAAACAGTATACCAACAGTAAAATTTGGAGGTGGAAACATCATGGTGTTGGGCTGTTTTTCATCAAATGGTACTGGCAGACGGCATATAATTGAAGGAATGATGAATGGAGCCCTTTATCGAGAGATTCATGAGAAGAATCTGCTGCCATCCATCAGGATGCTGAAGATGAGACGTGGGTAGACGTGACTAAGACCCATGTGTTACCTATGTTTAACTTTTTCGTCTTACCTAATGGCATTTTGTGGGTTAATTCTACCATAGATAACAACAGCAAAGCCCTACTAAGGGATGACTGTTGAATTTTAACTTGTAATGCTTCTCCCCATCCCATTTGGAGGTGATAAACCAGGATTTCCCTAGTTTTACATAACTAATTGGCAAAAATTACATCACATATTATCTCTTCCTAGAGAATTTTATTTACATTCATCTCATAACGCTGTTGAACAGATCGTAACAAACACACAGAGAGAGAGAGAGAGACAGAGAGAGAGAGCGAGAGAGAGAAAACACAAACCAAGTGTTATAATGTAGCCTTAATGTTTTGTTCTGTTTAGTAAAAAATTGTCTTTTTTAATAACATTTGAATATTTTCACAATGTTGCTTGCTTCCACCTCTCCACATTGTAAGTGGCTTGGCTATACTAATTTGACTTGTGAATGTGTGAATGTGTGTGGGTGTGAGTGTGAGTTTTGTGAATGTGTGTGAATGTTGGTGTAAATTTTGGTGGGTTTCTTATTTTATTGCATATGGTGTGTACTGTAATCTTAATTGTAGTGCCCTTATTAGATATTCCTTATGTCTTTATATTGGTTGTATTTGTGTGAGAATGTACATGATTTCAATTTCTTACAGCTGCTGATGGACACATTGTATTAATTGACCTTCCTGCAACAGCAAATGCTGCCACAGTTCCCTCCTGCAAACATCCATAAGTAAGCACTGCTGGTTTGGCAATTAATATATAACCACATCTTTTCACCAAATCTGCACATTATATGGAATAATAGAGATATCCATACATCCATATTCAACCGCTTGCTCCTTTTAATAGAGATATCTTGTATAAAAATATCTATCTTCAATCAGACATGGTACAACTATGGAATACTTATTGTCAGTCAGTCAATTAATAAACCTAATATAAACAAGTCAGCTTTAATCATACTCAGAATTCTTAAAAATAATTCAAATACATTTGATTATGCAATTATCTTTTATGCGATCCCAAGTAAAGTTGTTTCATTGTTACGAAATTCTGAATATTCCTCTGTTAATGTAGACCAACAACCTCCCACATGTAGTGATACAATATTTATTGTTGATATTAATATTGTAAAAGATAAATGCAGCAATAGATATATTATAAATATATGAAAGAGGAATAAAATGCTATGTTCAACAATGTTCTGGTCATCTAAATTTAAAAACATAAAGTTGAAAAAAGTATGATCAATAACAAATACATATTTTATAAATAATAAAATTAGAGAGGTTATATTTAAAATTTTACACAAAATTTACCCTGTGAAGGAGTTATTTAAACGTTTTAACCTGGATATGGAAAACTCTTGTGAATTTTGTGATGTTGCTAAAGAAACTGTAACCCATCTTTTCCTTTCAGTGCATATATTTAAGAATATTTTGGATATATGTGTCTAACTTCATTCATAACTTCAGGTTGTTTGGAACATTAAAACAAACAGAAATGTTTTATGCAATGTTTTCCTTCATACAAGATACCATTGATTCCAAAAATATTTATTTTTTCTTATACAGCTTTTTATTTTACTTATAAAATATCAAATTCATGTCAAGAAATGGGCTAAAGCTAAGCCAAATTGTTTACTTCTTTAGATAAGGTTAAAAACAAAAAAGACTTATGAGGCATTAGGTTACTATAATTTTTTTTTTTACTTAAGCCGGGTGCACATGCGTGATTTTTAATAGTCCTTTGTGACTGTTGCTTCTCAGACTGTACGAACATGATCCCCGCTATAAGCCATGTCACACTGTAGGATCTCAGTTGTCTTTAATGTCAGACTCTACGACAGTAAAGACGCAAAAAACAGATACACGTAAGAAGACTCGTACGGAGTAAGAGAAGCCACACTACAGGACTGTGCCTCAAATCTTCTGACACTGCCAGAATTTAATCGTAAGAAAAATTTTATCGCAACGGCCATTAATCGTCTGTCGGGGAACATGTCCAACTAGCGATCAATGACTACAGATTTTGGCCTAGGATTATAGGGATCTTTTAGGATTCTTGAACTTTGTCACAGACGACCAAATTGTGGCCAAAATCGTACAGTGTGAATAAGGCTTTAAACATTTTAACTTACATATGTTTTTGTTGTCTTTCATATTTGTTGTGAGATGTATATGCTAGTATGAAATCTGTACATTCGTAATTGAAAAAATAAATAAATAAATAACTGACCTATGGAGCTAGGGAGCTGATTGAGAAATACCCATAGTGACCTTTTTAGGGAGCGAACGCAATTGAGACAGTCCTTAAAATGGCCGACTCCCTGATCAGTGCCAGGTTCGCACCAGCACTACTTGGCAATCTGGGTGATTAAAGCTTAGTAATAAAAAAGAAAGGAAAATAGAGATTATCTATACATGTGCTTGTTTAATTAGTTTCAATCTCTCGTGTATTTATTTGCTTAATTGTTCCTAATTCTCCAACCCTTTATTTTGAAATATATCATGACGTAAGCGGAAGTGGGTGCGTGTGCCTTTCTGTTTCTAGTTGCGGTCGATTGCGAAGTGAAATAAATCCCAAATTTGTTGTTGCTTGTGAGTAAATCTTATAATCAGAAGGGTAATTCTGTGTGCTTTTCAATCTACTAGATCTTTCATTTCAATAGTTCATGTGTAAGTCGTGCTATATTTTGAAATCATAGCACACGTGTAAATGGGCCTTTTCATTTGAATTTGCACTGACTAAACGGTTTCATTCACTACGGTGGTAAATAAGGTAAATTCCGTTTTCATCTCCGATTTCCTTTAGGTTATAGATATGGCTGATGAAGAGTCTCTGGATGATTACCCGACCGAAATTGCCGAATACCTGACTGGTTTCTTGTCTTCTGTGAGCTCGGTCCAGAATGTGATCCAAACCCTCATGTCTGTCTCGAAGGGCGACAATCTAAAGGTTGAATATATATAAATGAAACAGCAAACGAATTTCATGAAATGCATGCATAGCGTAAGAGTGGTTATATGATGCGTATTTATAACGTTTAGGACTTTGGACATTAGCTAACTGTTTTTTCTTTTGTTCTAGCTTGGCCCCCTTGAGCAAGCCAAACTGGACTTAATGTCAGTATACGCCCTCAACTCTCTATTCTGGAGTGCGTATTTCAGCAGTCTTTACAGCACAGTTACTACCCATCCTTTATGGCAAGGTCTAAATTAATTCATTTCTTTTTTATTAGTGTACTTGGTAACACAAGGAGTGAATCCAAAAGATCATGGAATCAAACAGGAACTGGTAAGAATCAGCCTTTTATTCAGTCTGTGCTGTGCCAAAATTTATTTTATATATAAAAATTTAAATCTTCTCATTTGGGATGTCATGATACCAAAAATCTAGTATTCGGTACCAATACCACCAAAAGCAGTCGATATCACGGTGTGGTATTTAAAAAAAAAAAAAAAACTCCTGGAGGACATCCTCCTCTGGCTGATACTGGCAGAGTGAGGGGAGGATATTTTAGTTATCAACCACTGTCTGACGATGAGTCTCTGGAGGTACACTCCTAAACGCGCGTGCACACACTCACACACTCACACACACACACACACACACCCCCCCATACATCTTATACTCTGAATGCAAGCATTAGTTTAAATTCACTGATATGGTGGAAGGCCAAAAAGATTAATTAAAAGCATGAACATTTGAATAATTATTAGTGACATTAGGCTACATTTAGCTGACAGGACACTGAATGGCGATGCATGGTGGTCCATTAGGAGGTAGTTTAACATTGCAATGCGTTAGCATTGTTAACAAATAACTGGCTATCGCTAACATTACATGGAGCATAACGTTAGCTGGTTTCACGGCCACAATGCCAGCTGCCTCAAACAAATATAATATAGGACCGTTTTCAGGTGCTTTGCCAAATTCCAGGTGTTTCCTCGCTTTGTTTGAAATGAATAGCATCAGTTGCACCCCGGCCACCGATACTAGCTTTCCTCTCAACTAGTCAGGGTGGAGCTAAACTTCTGTAGTTTTTCCCCGTGTGCTTGTAGGCATTCCTCTTCTTCACCACTTGTGGACGGACCAAAACACTTGTGCGTATTTGCTGCCCCAATCAGGTCTGGAAGAATCGCAACCTCTTTACTCTGTACTTTCGTTACAAAAGGTACTAATGCTACTGCAGAAAAACAAGTACCGTCACATTTTAAGAAGGTTGGTACTGAAGTATCAGTTCTCATGACATCCCTAATCCTCATGCTAGTTCACTAGGTCGGGTAAATTTGAAATAAAGAAATTAATGACACAATTGATCAGAATTTCATCTTTCACTTCCTTATATTTACATGTAGATGTGTTAAACAACTTTAAACATGGCACGTTTGGTGGTATACAGCCCAATTTTTAGTGGAACAGATGGTCTTAAACCAAATAAAATGTAACATTTGGTTGCATATCTCTTGCTTGCAGTAACTGCATAAAGCTGGTGACCCACTGACCTCAATCAACTGTTACGTTTGCTTTGTGTTGCTTTCCAGGCTTTTACTGCAGCTTTCGGTTGTTGTTTTGGTTTGGGGGTTTCTCCCTTCAGTCGTCCCTGATATACTTTGTTGTGGTGGTAGTGCTTTTTGGGACATTGACTTGCTGCATGATTCCTCCCAATTAAATTGAATGCATTTCTCTGTACATTTCCAAGACCTATTGTTTCTGTAGACTTCTGAATTCATTCTGCTGCTACCATCATGTTATATCATCAATAAAGATGAGTGAGCCTGTTCCAGAAGCAGCCATGTAAACCCAAGCCATGACACTACTTCCACCATGTTTGACTGCTGAGCTTCTATGTTTTGGATCATGAGCAGATCCATTCTTTCGCCACACTTTCGCCTTTCCATCACTTTGGTAGAGGTTAATCTTGGTTCCTGAAATTTTGTGGCTCATCTCTGTACTACTTTGCAAATTTCAATTTGGTCTTCTGGTTCTTACTGCTCATGAATGGTTTGCATCTTGTGTTATGGCCTCTATATTTCTGCACTCCAAGTCTTCTTTGAATGTTGGATTGTGATACTTTCACCCCTGCCCTGTGATGGTTGTCCTGATGTCACTGTTTTGGGGTTTTTGGGTTTTTCTTTACAGCTCTTAGAATGACCGTTGTCAGCTGCTGTTTTTTTCCCAACCAGCTCTGTGTGGTTGTTAGTACAAGAGTCTTTTCTTTCTTTTTCAGGACATTGTGTTGGTTATGTCCAACACTTGTGCAATGGCTCTGATAGATTTTCCCTCTTTTCTAACCTTTAAAATGACTTGCTTTCCCCCCATAGACAGCTGTCTCTAGCTCTCTACACACCCCTGTTTAAATGGCAGGTTTTTGTGATGTAAAAAAAAGAATATTAGGCAGCAATTGAAAAGTCAATTCTAGAAGTTGATGTGTTGGAAGCAGGAAATATTAGCAAATTGTGATGGCTAGACGACTGGGTCAGAGCATCTCTAAAATGGCACATCTTGTTGGGTGTTCCTGGTATGCAGTAGTTAGTACCTACCAAAAGTGGTCTAAGGAAGGACAACTGGTGAACCAGTGACAGGCTCATGGCTGCCCAAGTCTCATTGATGCACATGGGGAGTGGAGGTTATTCTGTCTGGTCCAATCCCCTAGAAGAGCTACTGTAGCACAGATTGCAGAAAAATTTAATTCTGGCTATGATAGAAAGGTGTACAATGAATCACGTTTTCTTTTACATCATGTGGATGATCAGGTGAATGTGTGTCCCTTTCCTGGGGAAGAGATGGCATCAGGATGCATTAGGGGAAGAAGGCAAGCCAATGGAGGCAGTCCGATGCTCTGAGCAGTGTTCTGCTGGGAAACTGTGGGTCCTTGCATTCACATAGATTTTACATTTACACATAAACTTTGTTACAGACCAGGTACACCCTGTCAAGGCAACAGTATTCCCTGATGGTAGAGCCCTGCCAAACTGCAAAAATTGTTCAGGAATGGTTTGAGGAACATGAAGAGTGCAATGTGTTGTCCTGGCCTCCAAATTCCCAGATCTTAACCCAAGAGCATATGTGGGATGTGCTGGACCAATCAGCCGATCCATGGAAGCCCCATCTCACAACTTACAGGATTTAAAGGATCTGCTGCTAACGTCTTGGTCCCAGAGTTATTTTGGCAGGACCAGCACAATATTAGGCAGGTGGTTTAAATGTTATGGCTGATTGGTGTTTGTTTGCATATTAAACGATCTAAAGATAATACTGCAATAAAAGTAGAGAAGTGGTATTTTAAACTGTACACACTATGCACCCCCATGTTGATTTAAGGTCACTACAAACTGCGAAGGAACTAAAAGAAGTTAAAAAGTCTACCCCAAGTTGAAGTTGAGGGGGTGTTTTTTGGCTTTTACTAGTTGTAGGTTGGGAATTACAAGTTGCAAGTCAAATGCAGCATTAGTGCTTTACCTAGTGAACTAGTATGAGTTGTTTTTGATAGACTACAAATAACGTTAATGTAAGATGCTGTGGACAAGGGAATCTGTGCAAATTATATCATTTAAAATTGATCAGTTGAAGTTTATATTAGTCTACTTGTGCATTAATTTATACACACACAGGAGCACGTCTAGCACATGAAAGTTTTTCCGAAATTACAGAATTTTCATGAATACCAGATTTCTTGTATAAATTCTCCTATGAATGATTTATGAATTAATCTGTTCCTATCCAGCTTGCCCTTTGATTGAATGTCCAGAATCTGAAGCTTAGGAGTGCCGAACTGGTGTATTGATTATTTAATTGCAATATTGTATATGCTGTACTCCAGAGATGTATTTTAACCATGTAAACCAGTACATGAAATACAAGATGAATGGCAGCAATATCCGATTTTCTTGTACTCTTCAGCACTTATTAGTATAAAGTAGTGTTGATTAAAGAATACTGCATTTTGCTGTAGGAACTAGCCAACAACTCTGCATGTGCTGTAGCTAAACGTCCATACAAGTGGCTGTACATTGCAAATATGCTACCTTTTGCCAGTCAGGTCCATAAATATTTGGACATTTAGACATACAATCTTTTGCTGTTTGAAGGCATAGACGTCACCAAACATGGGGATTCTTCTCTGGTGAGGGGCTGCCAGGTCTTTACTGCAACTGTCTTTAGATCCTGCTTATTGTATTTATGTATCTGACTGTAAATGTACTGCAAGCTAGGGCCTGCTTTGCTCTGGACTGTTATCATGATCCACCATCTGATTATCAGACTATCGTTGTTGACAAATTTTGGGTTCCCAAACCATTATGTAAGGAGTAAATCATGGGGGGTTTGTAGAAAAATAAATCAACAATGGGGTGGTATGATGTTGGTTAATTTTTTTTTTTTTGCTGAAAGTACATCCAAAAATGTTTTGAGCTGTTACTATTGAAATATAGAAAGTGCATTAATATAAAGTTATGACTTGTGTTTTTTGTTGTGACTGTGACCAGGCAACAGTGCTGTGCTATAATCGAACTACAATTGCTTTTCTGTTTGTTCATCACCTTTTGAAAACCTTGGCATAACTATAAAAGCATTTGCCCTATTGTCTAAGGATTGAGACATTGACTGCTATGTAGTAGCAATGCTGTAGTCATTCAAGAGTGTAGGCCATGCTGTGTGATTTGGAAGTATCATTGTGTGACTACTACCTACTGGTGACTTTATAGTACTGCGACTGGTGACTTGTAGAGATAACATTTCTGTATGTGTGAACATGGTGCTAGAAGCCAAGCCATGTCAAATTTGGACACGAGTAACTTTAAAAGCACCACTCCCACTCCAATCACTTGACCAATAGAGATTCTTAGTTATGTCGCCTTCTGAAAACCTCTAGCACCCAAATGTGCCAAAGGTCAGAAGCAATAAAAAAATACTGAAGAAGCAAAGTAAATATTCCAGAAGCAAAAAAAAACCAACAAAAAAAATCGAAACCCAAACTACAAAATCGAAACCCAAATGAGTGTGAATTAATCTTTTTTTAATATAGGTTTTTGATAGTTTTAACAAACATTTTGCTGAGTAATATATTAATGTAATCAATCTGTTATGTACTAAAGATTAAGTATTAATCTTTTTATATCACCTTTGCTATTTACCACTCTGAATATATGATGCACTCTACTGGCATTTTTTCCCTTCTTTTTATTAAGTTGTTGCTTTAGGGCCTTTGTTGCAATAATGCTGGTGGTATATTTGGAATATGTGGTTGATTTTGATTGGGTGGATGAAAGGGCCAAAGATTAAGGGTTTTCTTAAATCGGATCTCCCGCAGTACAGCATTAAGTTTGCCAGAAGAGTGGGCAGATTGACATTTCGAACTAAAAATCTGTGGCAGCGAATAACAATTAGTTTTGGGGGTATGCTTATGGCGGCAAATCCATGTAAAAAAATCCAAGCGTGTTATTGACTCTCTCGCGCACGGACACAATGGAGCCATTAATTAATTAATTATTATTTTTATTATTATTATTTTTTTAAACATTTATGTAATATATGCTGAGTATCTTTTACCAGTTATTATTAAACAGCAAGTGTTCTAGTTTACTAGCTAGCCTTTGCATTCTTGGGATGTTAATAGATAGTGATCCATCCAGATGAAATCATCAAATCGATAATCATTCATGTTGTAAGACTCTTCATAATTAATTATGAGCACGGGAGGAGGGTCCGACTTACTTGGAGTGAGATACTTTGCTGAAGCAGCAGTGCAAAAAAATTATTTTCGGTTCATTATGAAACTGGCGGGATAAATCAGATTTTCGTCGTCATACACACACTGATTAGTATTTACTGTTTCAACAGCTGTGCAGTAGGGACCGCATCGAATGCAGTACATACTGTCACAGTACACAATTTTGAACACAGCCTACATGTGCTTGTAATTGAGAATTTACTTCTGTCCATCCTCACATTTTGTGCTTTGAACATCATCTTTTGTGAGTAGAATTTTCTGGTGGTGTTGTTTTTTTAAAATAAAGTATAGTTAGTCATATAGGTTATTTATCCTAATTCTGTGTGAATATTGTTTTGTACATCAGTTGTGTGTCATGTAAACATACTGGTGGTTAATTACAAAGAATCTGTACCTACTGTTTACATTTCACACCTTCAGTTCAGCTTATTCTGTTCTCATCTGTTTAACTAGTTGTGTTAAACCCCACACCATCAGGACAGAATATATAATTACTCTGGTATGCTATTGAAATAATATTCTGATTTAAAATTGTGCATTGGGTAAATATACTCGGAGCACTTTATTAGGAACTCTGTACTAATACTGGTTAGGGCTCCCTTTGCTCTCAGAATGTTTGATTGGTATTAACAGACCCAGAGTGTTGCAAGAACACATTCCCCACACCATTGCCTGGACTGTAGAGATTGCTGTGTGTACAAATCCCAGGAAATCAGAAGTTAGGGTTAGCTGATTAGATAATTGTATTGCATTGAGTAGGTGTACACGCATTTCTAAGAGTGCTCAATGCATGTACATATTAACAATATATATTGAAATCATATGAGATGGGGGGGGTGATACTGCCCATAATTTTTGCTCCTTATCTATTGAGACCAAACAGTGACACATGATCTTGACAGTGGATTTTTGACTAAATGCTGAAACTGTAATATGATGTGTATTTAGGATTTTATCAATTATTTAGGATTTTTATAAACTTTTGATTGATAAAATCACATCATGCCTAACTTTTCACTCAACAGGAGAGAATCCGAACCAACATGAACAGGATAAAGGAGATCACCGATAAGAAACAAGCAGCTAGTCTGGACAAAGATGCAGCATCTCGGTTTGTCAGGAATGCACTGTGGGTTGGAAAGGACACCAAAGCCAAAGACAGCATGGCGAAGCACAGCAAGCCAAGGAAAGGAAACTGAGTTGAGGAGCAACTCAAACTTCTGGGACTGTTCTATACACATGCACACAATGCGTCTTCATCATTGATGTGCTTTCTCTCATCATTGTTCCATTTCTTTTTTTAGGCCTCTGTTTTACCTGGCAGCAGGTTGAGGTTTGGTATTGTCTGAATGTAATTTTGTTGCCTTACACACTTTTATGATAAGATTTCAACGGGAAGTAGATATTTACAAATAGTCTACAAGAAGTTGTAATGGTAATGAGATCTCATACTTTTTTTATTAAAAAAAAATTTTTTTGCGCACATATCCAAGTAAACCATGCACATCTGCTTACATCCATTCTTGAGGAGATGCTGATCAAAGTTCTTTGTTTTACGAGAATTTGCCTAGAAACAAAATTCAAGCTGTGGTTACTATGTGAAATGTTTTTTATTAAAATCTAAATATTCTAAACACCACTTTCAGTTCATTGTATGTGGATGTGAAAATATGAAAAAAGTATAATCATGCTTTTATTCTGCATTAAATGCTTTATTTTGGTCAGAGTCACAATAGATCAGGAGCCTAGTCTGGGAACATTGGGCAGGAGGTAGGAATACGCACTAGCTGGGATGACAGTTCATCGCAGGGCACCTTGCGTGCACACACACAGCAGCAAGTTTTTGGAAAGTTTTTTTTTTTTTTTTTTTTTAGTCCACTATAATGAGCTCTGAATTGCTTTCCATTGCCCTTGGTTTGAAAAGTGTGATTAAGCATTGGAGAGGGCCTGTGTGTGCAGTGCTGCAGGGCACCCAAAAGTCACAATACGGCATAAGATTTTTGATACCATTTTGAATTATATATACGCAGTGGGGGGAAATAAGAATTGAACGTGTAATTTTTCTTCAGTAAACATCTTTCCAGTGAGATTATTCACATGAATTTTTTTTCCAGCCATCAGTATTAACTCAAGAAATCACAAGATTTAACAATATTAAAGTCCATGAGAGAAATAGTTTGTATATTTTGTAAAATCTTATTTTGACAGGTCTAGGTCAAAGGTCAAGATTATTATCATCAATCATATTTATGTTGACAGGTCATGACAGGTGTGGGTGAAAGGTCAGTCATCACCAACCATCATTATCTTGATAGGTGTAGTTAAAGATGTACAGTGGTGTGAAAAAGTGTTTGCCCCCTTCCTCATTTCCTGTTCCTTTGCATGTTTGTCACACTTAAGTGTTTCGGAACATCAAACCAATTTAAACAATAGTCAAGGACAACACAAGTAAACACAAAATGCAATTTGTAAATGAAGGTGTTTATTATTAAAGGTGAAAAAAAATCCAAACCATCATGGCCCTGTGTGAAAAAGTGATTGCCCCCTAAACCTAATAACTGGTTGGGCCACCCTTAGCAGCAACAACTGCAACCAAGCGTTTGCGATAACGTGCAATGAGGCTTTTACAGCGTCCTGGAGGAATTTTGGCCAACTCATCTTTGCAGAATTGTCCTAATTCAGTTACATTAGAGGGTTTTCGAGCATGAATGGCCTTTTTAAGGTCATACCACAACATCTCAATAGGATTCAGGTCAGGACTTTGGCTAGGCCACTCCAAAGTCTTCATTTTGTTTTTCTTCAGCCATTCGGTGGTGGACTTGCTGGTGTGTTTAGGATCATTGTCCTGCTGCAGAACCCAAGTTCGTTTCAGCTTGAGTACACGAACAGATGGTCGGACATTCTCCTTCAGGATCTCTTGGTATACAGCAGAATTCATAGTTCCTTTTATCACGGCAAGTCTTCCAGGTCCTGAAGCAGCAAAACAGCCCCAGACCATCACACTACCACCACCATATTTTACTGTAGGTATAATGTTCTTTTTATGAAATGCAGTGTTCCTTCTACGCCAGATATACTTGGACACACACCTTCCAAAGAGCTCCACTTTTGTCTCATCGGTCCACAGAATGTTGTCCCAAAAGTCTTGGGGATCATCAAGATGTGTTGTGGAGAAATTGAGATGAGCTTTGATGTTCTTTTTGCTCAGCAGTGGTTTTCTCCTTGGAACTCTGCCATGCAGGCCATTTTTGCCCAGTCTTTTCCTGATGGTGGAGGCATGAACGCTGACCTTAACTGAGGCAAGTGAGGCCTGCAGTTCTTTGGACGTTGTTGTGGGGTCTTTTGTGTACCTCTTGGATGAGTTGTCGCCGCGCTCTTGGGGTAATTTTGGGCGGCGGGCCACTCCTGGGAAGGTTCACCACTGTTCCATGTCGCCGCTTTGTGGATAATGGCTCTCACTGTGGTTCGCTGGATTCCCAAAGCTTTGGAAATGGCTTTATAACCCTTTCCAGACTGATAGATCTCAATTACTTTCTTTCTCAATTGTTCCTGAAATTCTTTGGGTCTCGGCATGATGTGTAGCTTTTAAGGGATCTTCTGGTGGAGCCTTACTGTGTCAAGCAGCTCCTATTTAAGTGATGCCTTGATTGTGAACAGGTGTGGCAATAATCAGGCCTGGGTGTGGCTAGAGAAATTGAACTCAGGTGTGGACAACCACAGTTATAGTATGTTTTAACAAGGGGGCAATCACTTTTTCACACAGGGCCATGATGGTTTGGATTTTTTTTCACCTTTAATAATAAACACCTTCATTTACAAATTGCATTTTGTGTTTACTTGTGTTGTCCTTGACTATTGTTTAAATTGGTTTGATGTTCCGAAACACTTAAGTGTGACAAACATGCAAAGGAACAGGAAATGAGGAAGGGGGCAAACACTTTTTCACACTACTGTATATGGTTACATTCTTTCCCATAGATTAATCATTGATTTTGACAGGCATAAGTCAAAGATCATCACCAGCTGTCATTATCGTAACAGGTGTAGGTCATTACCATCAATTTCTTAAAAGTTGTCATTAACAGTCATCACCAACTATCATTATTGTAACAGGTGTAGTTAAAGATATATAATGTTACATGTGCTAGGTTTGTTGTAATCTGCTGTGTTCCCACACATCTGTTTAAATATTTAGGCCATAGCTAATTGATTATTATCAGTAGTAAACTTTAAATCCGGTTCTGGTGCATTCCCTCACACACAAACAAACATGTTCTTTCACATAGAATGTATTCATACATAGTATAGTCATGTGCAACACACACACACACACCCAATCAGAATAAAAGAAAGTAAAATTGCTCCACCCCGTAGGTGTTTATAGAAGTAGAAGAAGGGCACACCCACCCTTTAAAATACTCTGTACTTAGAATAACATGTGTGAGCTTACAACACTGCTGATGCTTTTCCTAATGCACTGAAAAAAGCTCCCTCTTTTTTTGGAAGATTAGAAAAAAAAATTAGAGCATGAAAATATTAAATATTGGGTAATGTCAAATGGATGTACAGCCGGATTTTGCCGTTCTTGGTCCCGGGTCACATCCACTGGAGCCGTGCTACATAGAGCGTAACTTTTAACAAGGGTGACTGGAAAAAGTTCAGAAAATGGTGAAAGGATTTTGACTACATTGTTAGAGTGGACTTCTTTTACCCAGATGCATACAGGCATAAATGGAGCAGTACATCTCTGCAATGTAAATACCACATCAGAGCAACAAATTTCTCCAAGAACCAGGTTTTACTGGACTGTGTTGCTGTATTAACCTGTGACGACGCACCTGATAACAAAGAACTGTGAAGTGAGGTATGAACAACCAGCTGGCACGATCTACAGCGCTCTTCCATCAAATTGATGAATTATTCCAAAAAACTGGAAGAAACAAAGAACCAATGAAAATAAAAGTAAGGCTACAAGATCTCTTCTGAGATCGTCAATATACTACTCTTGAGCAGAAACTCCACCTTCCCCAAGACTCCTCGCATATAATATAAAATTGTTTAGAATGGAAAATGTTACTTGAATATGTAACACCATGTAGCACCATGCAAAATGTTTAATCTACACTTGCGTTTGATCATTCTTGTCTTGACACTCGAAATGACTGAACGATTGATGAAGAATTAATATTATACTCCATCAGAACTTGGTTCGTATGGTGGCATTGAGAGTTTGCAAAGAGCTATTGTTGAGAAAATAGGTAAAAGAGCTAATGATACTGAAATAAAAAACTAGTTAGCAGAGCATGATGCGTACAGTCTACATAAACCAGTATCTACAAAATTTAAAAGAAACCAGGCTTTTGTAAAGAACATCGATGAACAATGGCAAGCTGATTTAGTCGATATGAGCAACCTGTCAGAGTAATTACAACACAAAATTTATGATCACGTGCATACATATTTTATCCAAATATGCCTGGGTACTGTGTTATGAAACAAGGCCAGACTTGAGGTAACTAAAGCCTTTGATTTCATTGTAAAGGAAGGTAGAGTACCCAAAAAACTAGAAACTAACCAAGGGAAGGAGTTTTTTGACAAACATTTTCAAACATTAATGAAAAAACATGACATTTTTCACTTTGCTACAGGTACGGTGAGTGAAAAAGCATCGGTGTGTGAAAGGTTCAACAGAATGCTAAAGACCAGGATGAGGAGATATTTTACCACTTTTAACACAAGAAAATACACTGACATAGTCCAGGATTTGATTCAAGTGTACAATCACAATTACCATTCCAGCATCAAAATGAAACCCATTGAGGTCAACAAAGCCAATTCCTTCAGAGTATATAAAACCCTCTACAGACTGTTCTAACCTAAATTAAAAGAAACTAAAATTCAAGTTTAAAGTCAGTGATATCCTTAGAATTTCCCGTTTAAAAAGACAGTTTCAAAAAGGATACGAGCAAAACTTTAAGGATGAATATTTTATAAACTCCGAATAGATACAGAGAGCTCCCCGGTATATAAATTACAAGACTATGATGGTAAAAAAAAATTGAGGGAACGTATTATGAACCCGAGTTAAAAAAAGATCATTATTGGGAAGGACAAGACATTTAAAATTGAGAAAATCTGGTCTGAAAAGACCCAAAACCGGGAAAAAGTTTGCCTGGTTAAATGGGTGGGGTGGCCCGATAAATTTAACTCCTGGGTTCTGGTCGAAGACGTAGTTAACATAACAAAAGGATCACCGTGAACAAAACTGAAATCTCTTAATTAAACCATGGAAGAATGTGGACTCTGTGACCCTTACAAGCAACACATCATTGGATATTTACCCTAATAATAAGATCGCGCACTACACTACTATATTCAATATATCCAGAGTTGGTACACGTTAACAGAGGAAGACTGTCTATGTCATATTACCCAGAGGGATGGAAAGAAAACACAAAACACTAACTATTATCACTCCAGGATATTCTGCGCAATGTATTGTGTGTTTCTGTGTTTTCCGCCATACCCGTACCAAGCCTTTGATCATTGTGTTTCTCATTCCATGGTTTTTGGTCCCGTTTTCTTCCTCGCGGTTCTGATTCTTGCCTAGTTTTGCTTTTTTCTTTTTATCTTTAGTTATAGGACCTAGATGTAGTGTACTTTCAAAACACATTCAATCGTTCCATGTAGGTGTTACACACTAAAGTGACTAGTACAAGAAACGGGAAAAACGGGGTGAAAACAGAAACAAGCTTTGAGGCATGAAATGCAAAACTTAGAACAAGACTATGAAACAATACAGCGTAGCACAATAATCCATCAACCCGTTTTACACCTGTACTCATCTAGCATTTAGCTATGGCATGAAACAAGAAACTATACACACACGGTGGGGGACACCCTGGACGGGATGCCAACCCATGGCAAGGCACAATCGCACACACATTCACACGCCCATTGTGATGTAATCACAATGCATATTTAACCAATGCACTCTTTGATTCACGTGCGTCGAACATGAGTACAGATAAAAGGTCACATTTACCAACAAACATCTCCACAAAAGGCTGTGCAAAATAATTTTGTGAAATTGCAATTTTGTCAGTTCAAGTAGCTTTCCGCAAAAATAGGACCAAAAAAAACCTACATATTGCATTGTAAATTTTGAAAAAAATCTGCAAAATCACAAGAAATTTTCCACAACAATCACAACAAAAATAAAAATCCACATAATCCTGTACGGACTGAATAATAAAGTGTTCTCAATAAAGTGTTATCTATTTTATAATGAAGCAATGTTGGTTAACCACACATGATTCTGTACTAGATAGTGTAAAGTTTAAACATGGATATTTGAAACATTGTTCATCCCTTGAACAAGACCCTTATCCATCAACTACTAATTATTGAAAACTGAGAACTTTTCTGTAATCCCTATATGATACTGAAATATATTCACGGATCAATTTATGATAACAGTGGTTAACAGTGTCTCTTAATGACTAAAAGATATTATGATGACTCCATGTGTTACACATTACTGGTGTATCTGTTCTTAAAATATTTCACATTTAAAATGTACATTAATAAAGTGCCTTGGCTTACATTTCCTGCCTAGTCTTCATACATGATAAATCAAATCAATTCTTAATAACGGATTAAAATTTTTAGACCCAATAAAAAGTTCAGGTAGTGTAACACGAGGCGGTAACCAGGAAGTAAGTGTAGGAGCGATGTCTTTATTAATAAATCAAGCAAACAATAAACAAGGAATGCAGTCTATACTGAACAGGACTGGTTAGATTACACATGGGACTAAAGTATAGGCATTACACGAAAACAGGGCATGGAAGTAAGACCGCTAGCATGCTACACGCATTCGCTACTACATGCAAACTCAAACATAAGGTAAACAAATATTATACGGTTATATTTGCATCTGTGGAACATGCTCAAATGGAAGGTGGAGGAGCACAAGGAATTGAACATCCACCAGATCCGTGATGTCATCATGGAGGAGTGGAAGAGGACTCAAGTGGCAACCTGTGAAGCTCTGGTTAACTCCATGCCCAAGAGGGTTAAGTCAGTGCTGGAAAATAATGGCCACACAAAAGAGACACTTTGGGCCCAATTTGGACATTTTTCACTTAGAGGTGTACTCACCTTTGCTGCCAGCAGTTTAGACATTAAAGGCTGTGTGTTGAGTTACTTTGAGGGGACAGTAAATTTACTCTGTTACACAAGATGTACACTCACTACTTTAAATTGTAGCAAAGTGTCATTTCTTCAGTGTTATATAATCAAATATTTACAAAAATGTGAGGGGTGTACTCACTGTTGTGAGATATTTTATATGTTGTATACATTGGTTGTGACCTACATGTCTAAAATGAGAAATCTACTATTCAATTCTTCATTCAATGTCACCTTGCATTTCTTCCACTTATTTCTCTAAATTTGCATTATATTGGGGTACACTGGACCCTCTGCCTGCATTCATCCACTCATTCAGCACTGCTTATGAGCATAGCAAAATTTGGCCCAGACACAAGATATAATAAAAAGTTTCATTCATGTTGGGCAAAATATTACTTTAGGGCAGATATTTCACATCTGTATCCAGCCATCATCACCCACCCCAACTAGAAGAACATTTTATTTCAGTAGCACTTTAAAGGCCATGCAAGAATACTTAGTTTACATTCAAGGGTTGAACAGGACAGATGAATAGTCTTACAATATTTTGAAGGATTCTGTAGTTAAAAAAATAAAATTGCTCATTCTAGTATTTAATCATTTAGGAAGTCTTTCATCTTACTTGCTCAAAAACTCCCTGGATATCCCAGATCTCTCCATAATCCCTTAAAAACAAAAACTAATGCATTCATGCACTGTGTATGTGTGACCACAGATTGTCTAAAAAGGCATTAGGTAAGTTGTTTGCATAATATAGAATTATTGTGAAGGATTTGAAGACAAGGTCTTTTGGGTGAGCATCAAGGCCTTGAATCCCCCACTGTATGTGTGTGTATAAAATAAATAAATAAATAAATAAATAAATAAAAAACATGTGTATGTATATAAATGGAGTATTCTAAAACGTCTAGACCAGAGATGCCCAAACTAGAGCCAGTGGGCCAAATATGGCCCGTGGTGACTTTTGATTTGGCCCGCCATGCCATATGTGAAGGGGGGTGGGAAGGGTGAGATGCAGGCAATGGCACACAGACAAGAGGAAATTTTAAAAAGTTTGGCAAGATGATTTTTTATTTACTGAAATCAATTCAAAGGCAGTATTTCTAGTTTGCAAACAGTCAGTTGCTATTTTGAAAGAGTACAATACCCGTCGTCATTGAGAAAGCTGAAGAATGTTTTATTTCATAAAGTACAGCGGCGAGGCACAAAAACAGAAGGCTAATAAGCTGCTTGCTAGACTTCGATCTGAGCAGAGCGTGCTGCTACGTCCTTCATCAGCTCAAGAAAGTGCCACATGGGCCATCTATCAGATTTCGGCACTAATTGCTAAAAGTGGAAGAGCCTTCGCTACTGGAGAGTTCGTCAAAGAATGCCTTACAGTAGCTGCAGAAGCAGTGTGCCCTTCTTAGATACGTATATTCTGTTACCAGATGCATATTCTGTTACCAGATGCATATAGGACATGGCCCAAGATATCAGTGAGCAAATCAAGGCAAAAGCAGATGCCTTTTCAATAGCTTGCGACGAGAGCACGATATATCTGACTCTACACAGCAGTTGGTCTTTCTGCGTGGAGTAAATGAAAATTTTGAAGTGACACGAGCTGGCTGGCAATGAGACTCTTTCTGATACTACTAAAGGAGAGGATCTTTTTTTGCTGTTGAGAGAGTGTTGAAAAAGAATGAATTAAGGTGGGAGAATATGACTGGCATTACAACTGATGGAACCCCGGTGATGGTAGGGAAGAAATCTGCCCTTGATTCGTTGGTGTCTCAGAAAGTCAGTGAATGTGAGGGGAAATTAGTAAAGTACCACTGTATTTTACATGAAGAACTGCTATGTGCCAAATCCATTGGGCTTTTGGATGTGATGCGTGACGTCGTCAAAACTGTGAATGATGTAAGCTCCAAGGCACTCTCTCACCAGCAGTTCAAGGTACTGTTGGATGAGATGGATGCGCAATATAGTGATGTGTTGTAACACCAGGAGTTTGGATGGCTGAGCCGATGAAAAGTTCTCAGGGGATTTTTTGATCTGCGTGATGAGATCAGAGCTTTTCAGGAAAGCAAGATTGGTAGTACTCAAGTGCCCACGAATAAGAAATGGCTTTCTGACCTGGCTTTCCTGATGGACGTCACAGAGCTGCTCAATGTTTTTAATGTTCAGCTCCAGGGAAAAGACCAGATAATCATCCAGATTTATGATCATGTCAGAGCCTTCAAACAAAAACTACTTCTGTTCAGAAGACATCTCTCAGCAGGTAACATTCACAATTATAATTTTCACAATAGTTTTATATGCAGTTATTATTATAATTATTTTTTATTATATTTAGTTTGCATTTATATCCAGTGGTGTCAGCTTTGGTATTTTGTATTAATCAAGCTGATAAAATTTGTGTCAAAATCCTCTTAAATTATCATGGATTAATTTCCTTGTATTGTCAGTTATTTATTCTATTTGCGTCCCTCTGTTTTTACATGCCTTTTTTCTCTTCTTTCATTCCCAGTCTCACACTGCCCCCTGCCATCAGGTGCGTCCCCCTCTCCTCTCATCCCCACATCCAGGAAATTTAGCCCATTTCCCTGTCTTAGAAAGGCAAGCATGATGAAAGAGAAGGTACCCGAGTATGATGCTGTTCTCAGCAACCTTATCCAAGAGTTTGACAGTCGCTTTGAGGACTTCAGACACAATGCTTTTGAGTTTGAGTTGTTTGATCAATCCTTCACCATCAGTGTGAACACAGTCAGTGATGATCGGGAAAAAAAAAAAAAAAATTCAACTTCCAAAAAGATTAGGGGCACAAAAAAAAAAAAAAAAACAAAAACAACAAAAAAAAAATAAGCCCCGGGCAAACAGTGACTGAAATCTCCCCCTATATGTGAACACAGACACAAACACACACTTAACACAGGCTTACACAATGCTCCAACAACTAGGGGAGAAAATATGGAATTTAAATAGGGTAACTAATCAGGAATAACAAACAGGTGCGCATAATCATGGAAGGAAATAGGACAGACAACTGAAAAAGTATAAATGGCCAAGAAGACCATTTTTGTTTCATTTGTTAAATTGGGTTATCTTTATCTACTTTTAGGACTTGAAACTCTGATGTTGTTTTAGGGCATATTTACAGTGGTGTGAAAAAGTGTTTGCCCCCTTCCTCATTTCCTGTTTCTTTGCATGTTTGTCACACTTAAGTATTTCGGAACATCAAACCAATTTAAACAATAGTCAAGGACAACACAAGTAAACACAAAATGCAATTTGTAAATTAAGGTGTTTATTATTAAAGGTGAAAAAAAAATCCAAACCATCATGGCCCTGTGTGAAAAAGTGATTGCCCCCCTTGTTAAAACATAATATAACTGTGGTTGTCCACACCTGAGTTCAATTTCTCTAGCCACACCCAGGCCTGATTATTGCCACACCTGTTCACAATCAAGGCATCACTTAAATAGGAGCTGCTTGACACAGTAAGGTCCACCAGAAGATCCTTAAAAGCTACACATCATGCCGAGACCCAAAGAAATTCAGGAACAATTGAGAAAGAAAGTAATTGAGATCTATCAGTCTGGAAAGGGTTATAAAGCCATTTCCAAAGCTTTGGGAATCCAGCGAACCACAGTGAGAGCCATTATCCACAAATGGCGAAGACATGGAACAGTGGTGAACCTTCCCAGGAGTGGCCGGCCGCCCAAAATTACCCCAAGAGCGCAGCGACGACTCATCCAAGAGGTCACAAAAGACCCCACAACAACGTCCAAAGAACTGCAGGCCTCACTTGCCTCAGTTAAGGTCAGCGTTCATGCCTCCACCATCAGGAAAAGACTGGGCAAAAATGGCCTGCATGGCAGAGTTCCAAGGAGAAAACCACTACTGAGCAAAAAAACATCAAAGCTCATCTCAATTTCTCCACAACACATCTTGATGATCCCCAAAACATTTGGGACAACATTCTGTGGACCGATGAGACAAAAGTGGAACTCTTTGGAAGGTGTGTGTCCAAGTATATTCGCGGCGTAGAAGGAACACTGCATTTCATAAAAGAACATTATACCAACAGTAAAATATGGTGGTGGTAGTGTGATGGTCTGGGGCTGTTTTGCTGCTTCAGGACCTGGAAGACTTGTCGTGATAAAAGGAACTATGAATTCTGCTGTCTACCAAGAGATCCTGAAGGAGAATGTCCGACCATCTGTTCGGTTACTCAAGCTGAAACGAACTTGGGTTCTGCAGCACGACAATGATCCTAAACACACCAGCAAGTCCACCACCGAATGGCTGAAGAAAACCAAAATGAAGACTTTGGAGTGGCCTAGCCAAAGTCCTGACCTGAATCCTATTGAGATGTTGTGGTATGACCTTAAAAAGGCCGTTCATGCTCGAAAACCCTCTAATGTAACTGAATTAGGACAATTCTGCAAAGATGAGTGGGCCAAAATTCCTGCCAGGACGCCGTAAAAGCCTCATTGCACGCCATCGCCAAACGGCTTGGTTGCAGTTGTTGCTGCTAAGGGTGGCCCAACCAGTTATTAGGTTTAGGGGGGCAATCACTTTTTCACACAGGGCCATGATGGTTTGGATTTTTTTTCACCTTTAATAAACACCTTCATTTACAAATTGCATTTTGTGTTTACTTGTGTTGTCCTTGACTATTGTTTAAATTGGTTTGATGTTCCGAAACACTTAAGTGTGACAAACATGCAAAGGAACAGGAAATGAGGAAGGGGGCAAACACTTTTTCACACCACTGTATGCAGAAATATGGAAAATTCTAAAGGGTTCACAAACGTTCAAGCACCACTGAAATTTGGCAGACTTGGACAAAATATGCATTCAAGAATGGAACAAAATGCCAAAATCAAAATTGCAAAGACAACTCAAATCTGCAATTGCAAAAGGACAATTCACTCGGAGTGTGTTATTCAGTGGTATGAAAAGGTATTTGCCCCATCCTATTTTTGCGTACTGTATATCTTATACTAAATTCAGAAATTAAATCTAAACTAATTAAATCTAACATAAAACAGGCAACCTGAATAAACATAAAATATAGTTTAAAAATTTTTATTTATTTAAGCAAAAAAGGTTATTCAATACCAACTGGGCCTGTGTGAAAATGTATTTGCCCCCGTAGTTACCAATTCTCCAGATCTATTGAACTGCATTCATAATGAGGTTCAGCTAGATGCAACCAGAAAATTTCAGGACGTCTGTTCATGAACTGAATCTCATGAGAAAGTGGGTTATGCAGCAAGACAACGACCTTAAGCACCCAAGTCGTTTTACCAAAGAATGGTTAAAGAAGAATAAAGCTAAAGTTTTGGAATGGCCCAGTCAATGTCCTGACCTTAATCCAGTAAAAATGGTGTGGAAGGACCTGAAGCAAGCAGTTCGTTGAGGAAAGCCACCAACATCCCAGGGTGAATTCCCAGAAATTCTGATCAACAGTTACTGGAAACATTTAGTAATAATTATTGCTGCAAAAATGGGTCAAACCAGATACTGAAAGCAAAGGTTCACATACTTTTGCCACTCACAGATATTTAATATTGGATCATTTTCAATAAATAAATGGCCAAGTATAATATTGTTGTCTCATTTGTTTGATTGGATTCCCTTTATCTACTTGAAGGACTTGTGTGAAAATGTTATGTTTTAGGTCATATTTATGCCAAAATATAAACAATTCTAAAGGGTTCACAAACATTCAAGTACCACTGTATGTCACATCACACAAATTACAATCAACACAATAGTTACAGTTACATTTATATAGCACTTTTCTAGAAACACAAAACGTTTTACATGGGGGGGTCTCCTCAACCATCACTAGTGTGTAGTGTTGATTGTAATTTCATCCTTTCAGGCTTGAACCCCTAATAAAAATCCTTACAAACCTTAGGTTAACCCTATCTAATTTTAAGGAATTTTATATAATAACAATCTATTTTTATATAATAAAAATCTTAAGAATTACAATAAGGTTTCAGCGCAACATGCTTGAACCACTAATAATAAACTTATAAAGCAAAGCAGTATGTTGGCCTTCTCAAGCCAACATAATAATAAGCTTATAAAGCAAAACAATATGTTCGCTTTCTCAAGTTCATTACAAGCTTTAATGTTGGATTGACAAAGCCAGTTTGAATGTTTAAAATAGTTATCAGTTTGAAATCTGAAAGTAATGTGTAGTTTTAAGAAAGATAGACAGAAAGATAGGGTGCTAACACTTGTAAAGTTAAGAGAGGTAGCTAGGGTGCCAATACTTTAGAGTTGAGTAGATAGAGAGAGATAGATGAAGTGAGATTCTCTAGATTTTACATTTTCAATGTAAAACCATGTGAGTGGTGCATGCCCATGTAAATTTCAAAACCTACATGTGGCTGCACATGTCAGTCAGTAGGGGGAACTGCGTGTGTGTTTGGTCAAGCATAATTAATTTGACTCATATCGGAATCTGTAATTTAACTCCAGATTTGAATATAATAGGCTTTATGTCTGAATGCCCATACTGCAATTCTCCTCATTGAGCTAAGCGTTTTGATATGTCATGTATTTGCTGCAGTAGGTTTGTGATTCCACTTATATTAGGGGTTAATATACACGTGACCTCACGACATAGGGTGTCAATACTTTTAGAGTTGGACAGATAAGGTGCCATTTTTTTAATTGCAAGAACAAAAAAATTTCAAGTCAGAGCAGTAGCAATCATGACCACAGGTCAAAGTAGACAGACAGACAACCCCACAGGTCACAGTAGCAGTGGCTACTGCAGCAGCAATGCCACCCTGCTACACATTTATTCATCTAGACATTTCCTTCTACAGTCAGAAAATTCCACCACTATCCATGGTCAAAATATACACATCATGAGTGAAACTACAAATCACTCTTGAATCCCTTTGCCTAAAGTTATGGTTCTGCTTTCCTGTGATTGCTTAAGCAACAATTATAGCGCATCTGTGAATCTGAGGCTCACTGACTCACTGAATAATTATTATTATTATTCACTAAAACACGATGGGCAGTCCAAACCGAAGGGCATAGACACTTTGTTACATAGTGCGCAATTCAATAAAATTTTATTTGTATAGCGCTTTTTACAACAGACATTGTCTCAAAGCAGCTTTACAGAAATATAAACACGGTATACAGATATTAATTCCCACCGCTACTTATGGAATTAAAGGGACCAACATGGGACTGAGAGTGGTGCTATAGTGCAAAGGATTTTTTTGCTAATTTGCAGAATATGCTAAACCTAATAGTCCTAAGATTTCTGATTTTCTCAAACCTGGTGTCAAACTATTCATAAGAGTGTGACACTAAACAGTTATCAAAACCATGTTAACATTTGTAAATAATATGGCCACCACATGTCAATCAATCAAGTCGTACCCTTTTGTTTCTCAGAGATTTGTGGGATACTTTTATGATGTTTAAAAATGTTTTAAATGATAAAAATAATTTAAAAGCTATTTATCTATTATGAGCTTAATATAGTTCAAAATTATTTATTCGATATGTTTAAAACTAAATTTATTTCTTTATTTTCTTTGATAATATTCTTTATTCTAATTTGCACTCAGCCATCCAGCTCTATAGAATTCGAATTCTTATTGTGGATATTGTGCATTAATTCGTACAGAATTTGTTTATTTATTTATTTATTTACTTACTTACTTATATTTATTTTATTTTTTATCATCTTGTTATTCTCTTCTTGTATTTTATTTTAATATGCTACACTGTGTAATATTATTAGGTATAAGTCTTTAAAAGGTATGGACATTATATTTGTTGAAGTGGGCAGACTATTTATTAGATTTGAAGTCAGCAGGGGACTTTTTTCTTACTGGAATTTTTTTTTCTTTTTAGTAATTTTTTTTTTAGCTTACTCTAGGTCCACTTTGTGGACAACCCTAGGGGTGATACACTGCTGTCTCCTTTCTTTTATGGAGACTTTGGGTGTGTGTCCCTCTTCAGCTACAATTGGCTATTTATATTCTTATTCTTACTTCAGTTCTTGGGTTTTATAATTTTTATATAACCAGCGACAGCTATTGAGTAGCCATGATGAGCCGGGGGGCTTATATATTTTATTTTTTTTATTAATTAATTTATTATTATTATTATTATTATTATTATTATTTCTCAATGAAATATTTGGGGAAGGGAGGGGAGAAAAGGTAAATGAATCACATGAATATGAATCATATGTAAATAAAAAATATGAAAATGAATAAATAAAGGAAAAAAAACAACAACTAAATTTATAATAAAATTATATTGCTTATTTGATGTTATTTTTGCCATTTTTAAATTTACTTAATGTATTAAATTCTGTTAGTTATCTCAAACTGTTTTCAGGATCATTTTTGCTAAACGTCAAATGCAGAATATTGTAGTTATGTAATGCTAGACCTAACTACATAGGGTCATAATATTTTAATTATAATATTCATCAGTTGAACATGGTTTATTACTTGTTTGTGAAAGTCACTTCACGCTATTTTTGGTGTGCTATCATGTTGCACATCAAAACTTGGGGAAGTTTACTATGTCTACAATAGTCTTCTGTAGTCAAATTAAATTCTGTTACCTTCCTACAGTGCCCTCCACTAATATAAATACCCTTGGTAAATATGAACTAAGATGGCTGTGAAAAATTGTCTTTATTCTTAAACCTTTTGATCTTGTTACAAACACTCACAAAAATACTCTGCTTTCATCAATATCAACCAATTGCAAACAAAACACAGGCTTTATATATATATATATATATTTGTTTAATATAGCTATGGCATCCTTTTAGTCAAAACTTTGTGCTACCTCTCTTTGCCAAGATAACAGCTCGGAGTCTTCTCCTATAATGCCTGATGGATGATGGAGAATACAAATACAAATGGCAAAAAAGAATTCAAGGAATATTACAACAGCGAACGCGTCAAATTTAAACACTTTGTCCATTTGGGAGGTGCATGAGCAGTCAGTGGAGGCTCGTGGTGCGGAGCCAGGTGAAAATATAAACAAGTATTTAGCTGCATGAGGATTAAGATGATGGCCCATAAGCATCTGGAACTTTTCTTTTAAGAAATCGGTCCATAATCACTACACATGCATCGTCACACGCTAATCATTAGGATAAAACCTAGTTGTTCATACCTGTTTTTTATTTCTGTAAAGCTGCTTTGAGACAATGACTATTGTAAAAAGCGCTATACAAATAAAATTGAATTGAAAATTGAATTGAATAAAACACACTCATACGTTACACATACCGTCATTGACGTGCTGCTGCGGGTCAGCGAGGGGGAGGGATTGATATATATATATATATATAATATATATATATAACTCATACATACACACACATACACACACACACACACACACAGTGGCAAGAAAAAGTAAATGGTAAATGGCGCACTTATATAGCGTTTTTATCCAAAGCGCTTTACACTGTGTATCATTCACCCATTCACACACACACTCACACCAATGGTAGCAGACCTTGCCATCGGGAGCAACTTGGGGTTCAGTGTCAAGGACACTCCGGCATTTGGAGTCATCCGGGCCAGGAATCGAACCGCCAACCCTACGATTGGTGGACAACCCACTCTACCACCTGCGTCACAGCCGCTACGAATGGAGTACCCTTTGGAACTTCATGGTTTTCTCCGTAAATTGGTCATAAAATGTGATCTGATCTTCATCTAAGTCAGGGGTACTGACAAATATAATGTGCCTAAAAGAATAACACAAAATAAATTCTGATCCCTCATGTCTTTATTGAACACACTCATTCAACATTCAAAATCGCAGTGGAAAAAGTAAGTGAACCCTTAGAATTAATAACTGTTTGACCCCCCTTGGCAGCAAAAACCTCAACAAGGCGCTTCCTGTAGCTGTGGATCAGACCTGCACATCGTTCAGGAGGAATTTTGGCCCATTCTTCACGGCACAACTACTTTAGCTCGGTCATATTTTTTGGACGGCTCATGTGTATGACTTTCTTCAAGTCATTCCATAGCATCTCTATTGGGTTGAGGTCTGGGCTCGGACTTGGCCACTCCAAAAGGCGGATTTTGTTTTTCTGAAGCCATCATGTTGTGGACTTGCTCCGGTGTTTTGGGTCGTTGTCCTGTTGCATCACCCAACTTCTACACAGTTTCAGCAGATGTACACACATTCTCACATTATTCTGAAGAATTGTCTGATACACTTGGGAATTCATCTTCCCCTCAATGATTGCAAGCTGGCCCGGCCCTGATGCAGCAAAGCAGGCCCAAATCATGGTGTTTCGTCCACCATACTTTGCGGTTGGGAAGATGTTTTCATGATGATATGCCGTGCCCTTTCTACACCAGATGTAGTGCTGTGTGGTTTTTCCAAATAGTTAAATCTTAGTTTCATCAGTCCACAAAACATTTTGCCCATACCGCTGTGGAGTATCAATGTGCTCTTTTGCAAACTTCAGGCATGGAGCAATGTTCTTTTTAGTAAGCAGTGGCTTTCTTCGTGGTGTCCTGCCGTAGATACCCTACTTGTTCAAAGTTTTGCATATTCTAAACTCATGAACAGAGATGTTAGCCAAAGATTTGAAGGCATCATTGGAACTGGCTGTCATTCGGGGTTGTTTCTTTACCTCATTGAGTCTTCGATGTGCTCTTGGTGTCATTTTGACTAGGCGCCCAATTGTTGGTAGAGTAGCAACAGTCCCAAAGTGTCTCCATTTATAAAATGTTTGCCTAACTGTAGAGTGGTGAATTTCTAAAGTCTTTGAAATCACTTTGTGACCCTTGCCAGCTTTATGTAAGTCAACTATTCTTGATCGTAGATCCTCTGAAAGCTCTTTTTGGCAAGGCATGGCTCACATAATCATGTGCTTCTTGTGCAGAAGAAACTCCAAAAGTTTAGGGGTTTTTATCAGTCAAAGTAGCTGTAATCGACACCTCCAAACGCATTTTCTTAACGAGACTCCAGTTGTGGGGGGAAAAAATAAAATAAAAAAAAAAAGCTTTTTTGAGGTCAATCACTCAAGGGTTCACATACTTTTTCCACAAGCACTATGAGTTTTTTTTGGTTGTTCTTAATAAAGACATGAAAGATCAGAATTTATTTTGCGGTTAAAGACTACTGTGGCTTTGTTACTCTAGAGTGAAGTAGCCAGAAAAACTGATTAAATTAAATAGGTGTTTTAATTAGGTAAAATAACCCAACACAATTACATTACACCATTGTAGCATTACTGGTGTTCATAAAATTACAAGCCTAAAACAACTTCAGAAGGTTACTCAAAATATATTTATCAAAACAAACCAAAAAATATGTAATTGTCAAAAGGGCAATTAAATATATCTGCATGCAAAATCATAGGTGGGGGAAAAAGGAGAAAAACCTGAGAACATAGATAATCTTCCATATTATAGTTCTTGCTTTACTCATTGTGGTTTAATGCTGTATCTCCAGGACAATTGGTGTTTATATCCGCCTCATCTGTGAAGTGAGAAAAGTCAGTTATATCATAGTGCGATTTGTCTCCAAAACAAGAAACAGGACAAGGAACTGAATTGCCTACCTCTATATGCTGTCCCACACCATATGCAGTAGAAATGTACACTCCTCAGGTAGGATGTGATGAACTGCAGCTTCAGTAATGACTAAATATGCAAGGACACAATGTAGAAAACATTTTGACCGAATACTTATCACAACCATTTTTATTATAATAAATGTTTCTCTTTTTTTACCGTCAATTCCTTATCGTCTTCACTTCCTTCACTTCCTGTGCTGGGCTCCTCATGCTCAGCCTCCTGATTCGTAACTACTTCAGGCCAGTACCAACTGTCCCTTGGTACAATTATACCCTAACCAGGAGCACAAAGCATCACAGCAAAATAGCACATCAATATACCAAGAGACACAGGCAGGGGTGTGCGGGATTTCATGTATTTTCTTTTGTTGAGGAGACCTTTTGTCTGTCCAGCTGTTCACAGGCCCACTGACTCTTCCTCAGGTCTCCTTCAGTTTCATGCTTCTCTCTTTCAGTTCTTTTGCGCTCTCTGTAATTAAGATAGTGGATTAAAATGAACATAGATTGCATTAGGCACAGTGTGAGAAGGCCCCAATGTGCTTGCCCAGCTCCATGTTATGCTTGACTGGAAGCCCAATTAAGTAGGCTAAAATTCTTTGTACATAAAGATGTGTTTAACTAGCATGGCTAGTGAGAGGCCGTTGAGTGCTAGCATTAAATGTATATAACTGGTTTTGTGCTGCACTGTAAATTTGCCCAGTTTTGTCACTGTTTCTAGCATCTAAACAAGCTAATAAAAGATCCCTAATAAGACATCTTCTACCAATTGCCACACAATCTTGAATGCACGTTAGCTCTTGAGGGCAAATTCACAAAAAAAAAAAAAATCAGTCAGGATCTAATTTTAGCCTTAAGGATTTAGGGTTCTCTTTTTTCACTTCTAGATAAATTGAGTTTTACTTCCTAAAACCACCAAAAAGTTATGTATGTATGAAAATTAGTTCAGAAATAAATGAGCCGTAATTTTAACATAATGGTACAAATAAGAGAAGATATTCTGAGAATGTCTACTTGCAAACCTGAAATCCTCAAGAGACTTCTTCTCTATATGCTGTTTCACCTCCAATCTTTTCCTGTGATTTTCTAAGTTCTCTTCTGCCTTCCTTTTCTTTAATTGTTCCATTCCAATGCCTCCTCTATCTAATAAAGATACATGTTGTTAAAGCACAGCTTATTTATGCATACCAATGAACAGTAGTGAACATAACATTCACGAACCGGTTTTTATGGTAAGGGGAAGTGGTTCCACTCGTCCAGTACCTAAGAGATGAGAATTATCAGTTAGTACTGAAAAATTAGACAGTGTAGGGAAAATGGTACTGATATACAGGAAGCACTGGAAATGTACATACCACAAGGTACATACCAGCAATATTGGTGCTTCACATGAAATATAATTAATAATTCTCATAAAATCATTAGTCTCATTACCTAGTTAGTCTCATAAAATATCCCTATTTTATGTAGAATTTTAATTAGAAAATATAGTTGCAAACAGCAATTAATGGGCAAGCACTAAAGAGGCTAAACGAGGAGCTAAACAAGCATGTCAGGGAGCATAAAGACAAACTGTTAAAAAAAAAAAAAAAAAAAAACAAAAAAAAAAAGAGCAATTTTAGACATTTGTTATATTATTTAATTGCTTACCATATTTGATATCGCTGTTACCAAATTGATGTGATATGGTCAGTGTGGGGTCACAATAAGCCACAAAAAGTTTGGTGTCAATATGCCAAAGTCTTGCAGAGATACAGCCTCTGAATAGTTTTGGCATCATGCCATCAAAGTTGTTGATGCGTTAAATAATAAAAGTTTACTATATGAAGAAAAAGTCTAACTTTTTGCCCGCATGGTCTGAAGATGATCTGTTATGTTAAAGTTATTAACATAAACGTGAGTGCAAGTTTGTACAGTTGGTGGCACTAGAGGGATTGAAACTCCAAAGTTGCGGTGGTTAATGTTCAGAGTCTCCTCTATGAGTGTGCCAAATTTCACAACTTTTTTTACCATATGGTTCTATGGGCTGCCATAGACTTCCAGAGCATCATCATCATCATCATCATCATCATCAACATGATTACAGGAGGTGCCTATGCAAAGGTGCCTAATAAAATTCATGCCTGAGGGAAAAAGAGAGCATGGCTGCGTCCGAAATCGCATACTGTGACAGTACCTACTAAATTCGAGTTAGTACCTACTACTCAGCCATTGATACAGTATGTACTGATCAGTATAAGTGGTAACATGTGATCGCGTAGTATCCACAGTGTCCAGTGGTTCCATACTACAGAATCTTGGCAGAAGCAGTAAGTCATGTGGGTATTTCTCACCTACTGTTTTATGAATACTGAGACTTCGGATATAGGCTACTACTTCTTTGGGGTACTGCTTTTCACCTACTGTGTAGTAGGGTATTAGAGATATTTGGACACGGTCCATGTGTGAACGTAGCAAGATCACACATATCCCACCCCTTAACCAGTGCCATTGTAACGAGATAATCAATGTTATTCACATCATCTGTCAGTGGTTTTAATGTTATGGCTGATTTGTGCATAATTAAAATTGAATTGAACTGAATTATATTCTGGTGTTCTGGTCACAAACTAAAGTCTACACACAACTTAAAAGTACCTTGCGCGACTGTAAAAAAATATTTATAAGCACTGGTGTGAGTGACCTGTCCGGAGTTGTATAATACAATTGGAATAAAAACTACAGGAAGTCCAAAATGCATCTACACTGTGGAACAGTTACTTTCACACTGCTTTTCATCACCTCAAGTCAACCGAACAAGTGTGTAAATACTGCAAAGAAGCCATTATGATGACAAGAGTGACACTATACATCATCTGCTTCTCTCAACTTCCCAATCACATAACCGCCATCTTTTATTGATCCCACAAAATGACCTGAAGCTGTCACTGAGACCTGCTGGTGTAGACACAGCGGTAAATTAATAATAATGTTAACGCTAAAAGGTGGGTTTTCATTCAAACTTTGTAAAACTTTATTAAATAATTTCTCACCAATCATAATCAAGATTAGCAACTGGTCAGCCTGTACACATACAGTACCCTGCCACTCTCTTCACAAACTCATCCTGTTCACACACACAGCACATTCACTTCAGTTATATGAAACCTTTGCAAATTTATTAAAAATAAAAAACAAAAAAAAGCACATGTACATAAATATTCATGGCGTTTGAAATGACACTCAGAATTAAGCTCAAGTGCATCCTATTTCCACTGACCATCCTTGAGATGTTTCTACAACTTGATTGGAGTCCACCTGTGGTCAATTCAGTTGACTGGACATGATTTGGAAAGGCATACACCTGTCCATATAAGGTCCCACATTTAATGCATGTCAGAGCACAAACCCAAGTCCAAGGAATTGTCTGAACAAATCCGAGACAGGATTGTATCGAGGCACAGATCTGGGGAAGGGTACAGAGACATTTCTGCAGCATTGAAGGTCCCAATGCGCACAGTGGCCTCCATCATCCGTAAATGAAAGAAGTTTGGAACCACCAGGATTCTTCCTAGAGCTGGCCGCCCGGCCAAACTGATTGATCGGGGGAGAAGGGCCTTAGTCAGGGAGGTGACCAAAAACCTGATGGTCACTCTGACAGAGCTCCAGCATGTCTCTGTGGAGAGAGGAGAACCTTCCAGAAGGACAACCATCTCTGCAGCACTCCACCAATCAGGCCTGAATGGTAGTGTGGCCAGACGGAAGCCACTCCTCAGTAAAAGGCACATGACAGCCCACCTGAAGTTTGCCAAAAAATTCTCTGGTCTGATGGCCTGAATGGCAAGCATCGTGTCTGGAGGAAACCAGGCACTACTCATCACCTGGCCAATACCATCCCTACAATGAAGCATGGTTGTGGCAGCATCATGTTGTCGGGATGTTTTTCAGCAGCAGGAACTGGGAGACTAGTCAGGATCGAGGAAAAGATGAATGCAGCAATGAACAGAGACATCCTTGATGAAAACCTGCTCCAGAGCACTCTGGACCTCAGACTGGGGCGAAGGTTAATCTTCCAACAGGACAACGACCCTAAGCACACAGCCAAGATAACAAAGGACAACTCTGTGAATGAACTTGAGTGGTCCAGCCAGAGCCCAGACTTGAACCCGATTGAACATCTCTGGAGAGATCTGAAAATGGCTGTGCACCAACACTCCCCATCCAATATGATGGAGCTTGAGAGGTTCTGCAAAGAAGAATGGGAGAAACTGCCCAAAAATAGGTGTGCCTAGCTTGTAGCATTTCAAGATAACATAGTTAGCATTTGTTAACATTAAGCATGGTATTTCAGACCCAGAATAAATGCAATATTGTGTACAAGGTTCTGTTTTATTTTCCTTACTGTTCTCCTTTCATATCTAGCACCTAAAGCTGTAATGATTCAGGATAACATATCGTATTGTTCGATATAAGTTTCTCAATTCGATATGTCCGAGTATTGAACAATAAATTCAACAGACTGCAGAATAAAGTAAGTTACTGTTTACATTGTTAGCACTGTTTACAGTAGTCAGTACAGTGAGACAGCAACATGACATCACTCCACATAAAAATGAGTGTCCACCATAAGGTATTTAATACATTTTCAACAACAAATGAAGAAATTAACTAGACATTGGACTACTGATCGCAAGGTTCAAATCCTAGCACCACCAAGCTGTAAAAATTTGATAATTGGAAGTCGCTCAGGAAAAGGGCGTCTGCCAAAATGCTGTAAATGTAAAAACTGAGCATTGCTATGTCCTTCCCAGCACAAAATCTTCAGAAATGAACAACTATTTAATCTTCCATAACTTCGCACCTCAGAGTGATCTCAGGAGACGATGGTTAGTAAACCTAGGTCACGTCCATTTCACAATTATTAGGTGTTCAAGCAGGTGCTGAGACCCTATTGTTTTTGCTAAATTTTTTAGGGGTTAAAGCGCAAAGTGCTGAAACCCTATAGCTGAAACCCTATGTTTTTCACTCAAATAAAATAAAACTTGTTAGATCAATAATGGTTTTAAAAAAAAGTTGAACTTTTGTTTCATGGCAGGCAAAAACATTTGGCATGGCCACATTTACTGAAATGGCTAGAACTCTTGAAGAGAATGAGATATTTTTTTTCAACCAAACTTGGTACACTTATGTATAGGTTCAATCTCAGGTCACATGCACAAAACGGCAGAGCTTGGCCGTTTGGTGGTGCTATAACAGGACAAAAAAATAAATTGGCGCTTGAAATTTCAACAATCTGGCACAAAGTGTCTTTATCCAAGATCCCATCAGTGTCTATGAAGACAGTTGTGAATCTTGAAAAACATGGCTGCCATTGGTCAATCAATGTTCAGCAGCTATTAGAGAAGATTAATGAAGTCTGATATTTCTTAAAATGATTGTTTTTCTCTTATTTAGATGGATGGATAGGTGCTTATAGGTTTGCACAATATTAAGTAATATCTTTTTATTCATGTCCTTAAAGGCTCCAAAGTGATTGAACCCGGACAATTGCTGCCTGCATTTATTATTATCGTTGTTGTTGTTGGATCAGTACTGACCTTCTTTTCCCAGACCTTGTCCTGCAGTATAGCCCATTTTCTGCAGCAATGCAAACCCTTTGTTCTCACTGCTTAGAGAGTTCTGCAGCGCAGCATCTCGTCTGTTCTGCTCTTGTTCCTTGTAGCTTTTCTGCTGGTTAAGAATATTTTTCTCTTTGTGTAAAGTCCCTCGTCTTAGAGTCTCCTTTAAACGTTTCACCATTGGTATGCCAGGCCGAACGTCCAATCTAAAACATTAGTGATGAACATAATGTATTTTACTGATTCAAGACCGTAAAACCTTTGAGAAACTTACCTGAAACACTACTAAGGCCAGAACAAAAAAATATTTTAATTATTAATATTATGGTTAAAAAAAAAAAAGAAAAGAAAACAACTAAAACTAACTACCAACCATCTGATGGTTATTAAATCTAGGGTAATTTATATCATATTCTTTTTTTATATCATAAGCATGGCTCACTCTTTTGTCAAGACTGCCTGAAATGCATTTTTAAATATGTATGATACTTTTGTAAACATATTTTCAATGGCATAGGTCTTCACATTCATCCTCAATTACATGCTTAAAACATCCTTTTTTTGTATCATAACTTTTAATGTCATTGAAAAATAAACTGTTCAATAAAAAGATAAACAATTCTTATCAAAATCCATTATCAACATATTCTAATATTTTATGAACAGAAAAGACTCTGTAAAATTGACCAAATATTAAGATGCTGGCCTAAGTAACATTTATATTCATTTATTTAGTACAGAAATAGCAATAATAGGGTTTAGAAAGTCAACCTCCATTATTTTCTAAATTTATACTTAATCCTACAATTCAGTATGGACAGACTAAGTAATAGTCACCATAGAAAACCAACTAAAACAACATTTATATTTTATAAATGTTAAAGTACATTTTAATATTTTACAATGTACTTCTTGCAATAATATCACAGGAATAAAAAAATACACATTGATATCTCTAAAAAATTATACAAATGATAGCTCCGGATCACAACCAACAACATGTATATACTGTAGCTTATATAGTCACACAACCACATAATAACGGTTAAAACAATTAAAGAGCTCTGTTCCCGATTAAAATTACTACATATATATTTTTTTCTCATTCGAATTTTGTTCATTCGAAGTACTCTGCGAATCGAACTGAATCGATATGTGAAGACAGTACCGTGAACTGAATCGAAACGTGAAGACAGTATCGTGAACTGAATCAAAACGTGGAGACAGTATCGTGAACTGAATCAAAACGTGGAGACAGTACCGTGAACTGAATCGAAACGTGGAGACAGTACCGTGAACTTAATCGAAACGTGAAGACAGTATCGTGAACTGAATCGAAACGTGAAGACAGTACCGTGAACTTAATCGAAACGTGAAGACAGTACCGTGAACTGAATCGAAACGTGAAGACAGTACCGTGAACTGAATCGAAACGTGAAGACAGTACCGTGAACTGAATCGAAACGTGAAGACAGTATCGTGAACTGAATCGAAACGTGGAGACAGTATCGTGAACTGAATCGAAACGTGGAGACAGTATCGTGAACTGAATCGAAACGTGGAGACAGTATCGTGAACTGAATCGAAACGTGGAGACAGTATCGTGAACTGAATCGAAACGTGAAGACAGTATCGTGAACTGAATCGAAACGTGGAGTCAGTGTCGTGAACTGAATCGAGTATCGTGAACTGAATCGAAACGTGACCGGAGCGTATCGTTACACCTCTCGTATCAAAAACAATGCTATTCAAATGACTGTAAGATTAATAGATACGTAGAGATCATTAAACATCCACAAGAATATGGCACAACTCACGAGGGGTTCAGAAAAGCATCAGACATATAATCATCTTCATGCTCCGACATTCTTCCCGATTACATAGACAACGTTACGGCACTAAATGCAAATAGTTTTTACTTCCGGGTAATGCTCGCTAGGACTTTAGCAAAATAAAAGTCTTTCATCAAAAAGCAACAAAATGCAAATAAATAAAATAAATAAATAAATAAATATATTGAAAGTGCATAGTCTCCAATATTTTAAGTAATTAAAACGTATTAAAATGACCAATTAAACTCTCCAATTTCCATAAACATGTTTTATTTTTATTAAGATTTTTTAATCCATAAAACTATTCCAGTCAAATAGGAATTCACTGTGTTAATTGATTCTGTTCATAATAATGTTAATATAATTTTTCACACGGTGTATGACTTATTTCAATCAGTCACAAAATGTGCTGTAATATTTTGAAATGGCACAGATGCTTACAGGTAAAGCATTAAAAATGTGTGCACATGCACAACATTGGTACGTATTCTTTGTGCAAATCGGGCATGGAACACAGATTATGTAACCACAGTCACTTTGCCCACCACAGTGGCTTTTGCTGCATCTGACCTGAGGTTGTAACTTGCAATTCCCAACCTTCAACCAGTAAAAGCCATGGGCTTAACCCATGATGGTGTCCAGGGCACAGGTCAAGCAAGTAGACCATTTGAATATGCCTGGGCTGACCCAGATCATTTAATTTTTATGCTGAGTTCCGTACATTTTTGCAGCAAAGAACTTGAGGGAAACAAAATATTTCACATGTGGCTAAGACTAAACAGCATGCCTATGAATACTCTAGATTATTTTAATGATATAGTAATTCCAATAAAACTTCTTGCACCTGACGTGGCTCCTATTCTCACCGCTATTCCTCATACACACACATTTCATGGAAGTTGATTTATGTTACACTTTTTTCAGCGTCCCTGTATCTGAGCATACACAGCCTATATTTGCTTTTATTTTTTTTAAAAAATCAACAATACACATGGACACATCTTCCAAATGGACTACTTTCTTTTATCAGCTAAAGTTCTCTAAAACTCGACCCACCTGGCTCAGTGCGGTTTCAAGGCCTCCCTAACTAAACTTCAGCTCTGTCAGACATCTTCCAATATCTGGGTTTTCATATCTCTCAGAGACAGCGTTGTCTAACCAGCGACCATCAGTTAATTTCTGACTGCTCACACCACGACAAAATTCTCAGACACTGTTGTCTCAAGGACTCACCACAGAACATTGAATGAACTAAAGAGATGTTGAACACTTTTTATTTATCTAAAACAGGCATTAAGCTGGCTCTGGGAATCCCGGACTACACATCTTTGTTCCACCTGTATGTTTCTGAAGATGGGAACACTGCGGCGGGGGTCCTGGCCCAGGAACACTGTGGTAGCTATCGCCCAGTAGCATATCTTTCCAAATCTCTAGAACCTGCAATACAGGGTATGCCTGCCTGTTTACGGGCTGTTGCTGCGTCCACTCTCATGGTCAGGGATGCTGAAAAATTGGTTCTTTCACACCCACTCACACTGCACATATCTCATCAGGTCTTATCTACCCTGAATAACATTCACACATAAGACATGACTGCACAGCATAGATCAGGATATGAAGCTATCCTTTGTGCCACACAAAACCTAACCATTAAATCTGTAACCACTTCTAACAGCCCTGCAGTCTTGCCTTCCACAGACTCCTACGTGCCTGCTCAGAGGAGCCCGCACCTGAAGGTTGATTGGAACTTGACTGTTTGACATACATACAGTGCCTTACGAAAGTATTCGGCCCCTTTGAACTTTTCAACCTTTTGCCACATTTCAGGCTTCAAACATAAAGATATAAAATTTAAATTTTTTGTGAAGAATCACCAACAAGTGGGACACAATTGTGAAATGGAACGAAATCTATTGGATATTTTAAACTTTTTTAGTAAATAAAAAATTGAAAAGTGGTGTGTGCAAAATTATTTGGCCCCTTTACTTTCAGTGCAGCAAACTCACTCCAGAAGTTCAGCGAGGATCTCTGAATAATCCACACTGCACAAATCTGGCCTTTATGGAAGAGTGGCAAGAAGAAAGCCATTTCTCAAAGATATCCTTAAAAAGTCTCGTTTAAACTTTGCGACAAGCCACCTGGGAGACACACCAATCGTCACACCAAACGTTGAGAAATGGCTTTCTTCTTGCCACTCTTCCATAAAGATTTGTGCAGTGTACGACTGATTGTTGTCCTATGGACAGACTCTCCCACCTCAGCTGTAGTTCTCTGCAGTTCATCCAGAGTGATCATGGGCCTCTTTGCTGCATCTCTGATCAGTCTTCTCCTTGTCTGAGCTGAAAGTTTAGAGGGACGGCCAGGTCTTGGTAAATTTGCAGTGGTCTGATACTCCTTCCATTTCAAAATGATCCCTTGCACAGTGCTCCTTGGGATGTTTAAAGCTTGGGAAACCTTTTTGTATCCAAATCCGGCTTTAAACTTCTCCACAACAGTATTACGGACCTGCCTGGCGTGTTCCTTGGTCTTCATGATGCTCTCTGCGTTTTCAACAGAACCCTGAGACTATCACAGAGCAGGTGCATTTATATAGAGACTTGATTACACAGGTGGATTCTATTTATCACCATCAGTCATTTAGGACAACATTGGATTATTCAGGGATCCTCGCTGAACTTCTGGAGTGAGTTTGCTGCACTGAAAGTAAAGAGGCCGAATAATTTTGCACACACCACTTTTCAGTATTTTATTTACTAAAAAAGTTTAAAATATCCAATAGATTTCGTTCCACTTCACAATTGTGTCCCACTTGTTGGTGATTCTTCACAAAAAAATTTAAATTTTATATCTTTATGTTTGAAGCCTGAAATGTGGCAAAAGTTTGAAAAGTTCAAGGGGGCCGAATACTTTCGCAAGGCACTGTACATGACTCCTCATCACGCCACTCCGATCTGTAACAGCATCCCCTGGAAGGAGGGAACAAGGCATGTGTCGTCGATAGATCTAAATGTGTATGTGTTCTAAACCTAATGACTCAACATTCTTATGTGGCTACTCTGTGTGTTCATTACCAAATATTGTTCATGAGGCTCACTCTATCCCATTTGATTATGCTCAGACTGCGAAACTTGATGCTCTCAAGCGTGCTTGTCATCTCTTTAAGGGTAAGACTGTTACTATTTACACGATTCACGTTATGCTTTTGGTGTCGCACATGATTTTGGTGAGATATGGCATGCTTGTGGTTTTTGTGCCGCTGATGGTAAATCCATATTGCATGTCACGCTCATTTCTGATCTTTTAGAAGCCTCACTTTTACCTGACAGGCTTTCTATTGTTAAGGTTAAAGGTCATGACTCTAACACAGAACAGACCCCTGGTAATTCACTCGCTGATGAAGTAGCTAAGTGGGCCTCAAAAGAGGGCTGGCCCAGCCCCTTTGTCCAGAATAATGTCTCCATTTTTCACGTTTTCACATTAACTGACTCCTTGTGATATTGATGTTGCTTTTATACAAACACAGGCCTCTCCAGATAACCTCACATTTTGGTCTTTGGAAGATTGTTCCCCATCACCCACTGATGGTTTAATACGCTGCCCTGATGGCCATCCATCTTTTGTCCTTCCATTCCACGTGTGCCATTTTCATGATGTTTCTCATGTTGCACAAAGAGGGGTGATCTCTGTGATAACATCAAGGTTTTGTATTCGATACACTCACAAAACTGTTATATTACTCATCAATGCATGTTTAACATGCACAAGATTAAATGTACAAGGGAAAACCACCAAACATGATGAATTGCCACCACCTAGTGTTCCTTTTCAGGCACTACAAATTGAATTCACACATGCTTCCTACATTTACATTTACATTTATTCACTTGGCAGACGCTTTTATCCAAAGCGACTTACAAATAAGCAAAGATCTCAAAAATCTTCTAGTTATTGTGGATAAATTTTTAAATGGGTTGAAGCCTTTCCATGCTCAAAGGAAACTGCCAATACCATCATAAAATTCAGTCAGAATAAATAATCCTATGGTATGGTATCCCACAAACTGTTCATAGTGATACTGACACCGTTTCTTTCCAAGATAACACAGAAACTGTGCAGGTATCTAAACACTGATTGGCATTTTCATATTCCATATCAGACCCAGAGCTCAGAGATTGTGGGAAGAAAAAATCACACCATTAAGGAATGCCTTACTAAGGGGGTTTTAGAGAACACCTCAAGTAATTTGGTCGATTTATTCCCTGCCGTCCTATCTGAACTTCGCATGACTCCTAATAAGAAAACTAAACTGTCTCTTTTTAAGATCATTGTGGGCAGACAATTTCCCATTTCATGGATTAAGGGTAACCCAGGTGTTTGCTTTACAGGTGATCTGGACGTGGTTGTATTAGAAATACATATGCAGAGTCTGTTATTTCCATGTTATTTTGATCCTTTGTCATTGCGCAGCCTTAAAAAGTGACTGTTGTTTAGGGTTATTAATACTTGGAAGTACTGGATTCTATAGTATGTGTACTCTCAGGCATCTTTCGATTTCATGTCAGCCCAAACCAAGAATGTCCCTAGATATTGGTTCTGTCGTCTTTTTGGACATAGTCCTAGTTGTTCTTGCTGTGATCCAGATGGAGAAACTCAAGCCTTGCTCTTCTGCCATGACCCGCCTCAACGTGTACATGCTCATACTAATGGTGTCACACATCCACGCGCACACACTTACATCCGCACAAAGGTGTGGAGGCCATTTGGCCTACTCATTTTTACTAGAAATTGCACAAAATCTTGGATATGCACAATGACTCATGTTGGATCTGCCATCATATGGGATCATGTCAGTGGTCTTCTATGCCACTGCACAACATCAACCAATACGCAGAATGACTCTTGCATAGTTCGCCACTGTTAGGGCTAGTGCACCTTTAAGTTAACCCATACATGTCTGTAATCATACTGATAATCTGTGTTGGGATCTTCCCTGCACATCCCCTAGCCCATTACCACAAGTATCATGGAGTATATCTCAGGTCTTTGCTGTACCCAGGCAAATAGATGATATGTGCATCTGCACCAATAGTACCAACTCTACTCTAGTGTTGGGGCACTCTTTCTGCCAGACCTATGTAAACGTGCAACCCATTCTCAAGGTTTAACACCCAGATGTTCCATTATTGGCAATTAATTCCCTGTTAATGGGAAGTGCACATTCACCAAACTCTATAGCACTAATACTGTGGTCAGTCAATACTAATGGGTATGTGGTCAGAGAGCCTTTACGGAAATCCTGAGTTATTTCCTTTGGACAGGATGTTGTTATCTTGCTTTCGTGATACCCAGTGTTTCTATTCATAACACTGATCCCTGGGAACCTCCCTCACATAGAACCTCCCTCACCACAACCAAATGTGGTGTCCCTATCAAATTCATGGGGTACACGTTAGCCGACCCGTGGACCACCCCTGGTACTAGCATAGGTGGTCTCTATTTTTAGGTGGTGGCACAATAGCTACTTTAAATAAGATCAATGGCTTCTCTCTTTGGCTAATGACACTGAGGAGCCATTAACCCTAATCAATAATGAACTGAAGGCCCTTCGGGAGGTCATGGTTCAGAATATGTTGGTCCTAGACCTATTCACTGCCGAGAGTGGCGGTGTCTGTGAAATGTGTTATTATAACATGTTGTTTCTACAGCCCAGAGAACTCACATAATATAACTAACACCATACATCACATGAAACAAGCCATAATGATTCCTCCTGAAGTGGATGATTCCTGGTTTTCCTGGTTCTCTTCCCTGTGGGGGGATGGGGTTATTGGGTAATGCACTCTATTGTGCCTGTCTTTTCTTGCCGTTTTCATAGTATTGCTGTTCCTCCCGTATTTTCTAAAATGTTTCATGTCTGTGCTACATGTGCTTTCCATGACTAGTAATTAAGCCCTGGTTGTTGAGCAGGACACTGCTCTTCAGTGTCCACAGAGAGCATGCACAGGTCCCTTTTGGGGCCTAAGAGGGCAATGATAAGTTTCAGGCATGATCTGTCTCAATTCTGAAGGTCTCTAGTTTGTGCCATGATGTACCAGAACAAAAATGTTTTTGCTCTTGGTATTTGTTGTTTTGAGCGTTCCTAATCACCCCGTCTTTCGCCCTGCCCTCACTCTCTCTCTCTCTCTCTCTCTCTCTCTCTCTCTCTCTCTCTCTCAGTTCTTCTTCTTCTCTTATTATCTGGTAGACTAGACATCTTTAGTTCTTATATCACTAAAACCTATGTAATAGATGTTTTGATTTTATCTGTGACCTGTTCAAATTTACATTTATAATTATTTCTCATTGTTTCTGTGTGTATATATACTATGCTTTCTGTATCATTAAACTAAGAAGCTTTCACTGAACGATGGTGTCGGCGTGACTTCTTGTCAGCGTGAGCTCGGTTGAGAGGAATCAGCCCGTGCAGGGTCCAAATTCTGGCTCTGTTACTGGTATTGAACAAGAACTTAAGACCATTCTAAAAATAAAAATATCTTTTGTAAGACACTTTCTGTGTAGGAAAATTACTATACATTTTATTATACGTAATACATGCAAAATGTTTTTGAGGATTATTTGTGTGTTTGTATTTAAAATAAGTGATGCATTTGTAATGATGTCATATCACACCAAACCAGTGACTATATATATGTGTATATATATATATATATATATATATATAATATATATATATATATATATATATATATATATATATATATATATTGATTTGTCTGCCTGCCTCTCTTTATTAAAAGCTCTTATCGGCAATCAATCTCTCAAAGCCCATGCACAATTAACAAAGGAATGGGTACAGGACATGTAGCTCTACAAGACACCATAATGTGATAACATAGTGGTTCAAAGCCATTACAGTGTTTTAAATAATGTTTTCCTTAATGTGTTACTGACTGTTAAAATATAATCTGTTTCAATATCTAAGCATGTACAGTATATTTAATCTTTAAATAAGCATATATTGTATACTATGGAAGTATTTTCTGGACTATTTTTAAATTGAAATTTTTAAATTTTCTATTTGTGTATGCATAAATTGTGAGATGATTCAAATGAAAATGCTAATCGCATATTACTTTTTGCATTTCTGTTTACATGAATGTACAATGTCTGCTATGGAAGTGTTTAATGGACAATTTTCAGAACTAATTACAAATTGTATTTGCAATTACATTTTCTATTTGTAAATGCATTAATTGTGACATGATTCAAATAAAAAATCGCTTATTACCTTTTGCATTTTCATTTACACAAACGTACACTGTCTGCCAAATTTCAAATGGAAAAGCTAATTCTCTTTGCATTTCCAATACTTTGAACAGAAACCTGTCAATCAGTGTTGGGAGCGGGAGTATAATATGAGGTGTTTGCATTTGGAAGTGACATCAGGCACAGTCGATGGCTAAGAAGGACAATGTGCTGGACAGACAGTTGTGCCAATACTTCATTCCAAGCATTGTGGTGAAATGATCATCCTTAATTTTGGGCCAGAAAACAAAATGAGTGATAGTCGCAAATGAAGTAGCATTTGGATGAATTTTAATAATCTTAAAATAAAGGCAGAATGTAGAATTTGTAAGGTAAAAACATCATATTGAGCAGGGTCTGCTAACAACCATCACAGGAATATTAGAAATGTACATAGAAGTTTGCACATTGCAATTGATTTTTTATTTGTTATATGGCACACCGTGTTCAATTTTGAATGTGATTTGTCTTGAATGGTTTGTGAACTTCTCCGGACAACAGACTCAACAGGCCCAATGTACCAACGGTCAGCCCCACGGCAGCGCAGAATGCTCGTAGAGCTCCAGGAAGGCCTTCGGTTTGTCCTCTGGACACATCTTCATGAGCATGATGTGGGGCGGGAAGGCCGCTGCTGCCAAGGCAGCTGCCAGCACTCCCACCTTCTGTACCAGGCCCTGAAGCATCTGCCGATCCTCGGCCCGGGTGTCAAGGTGGTCCTTTATGTGCTGCTCCTGTTCACAGCACAGCTGCACCAAGGCCTGATGCTGGTTCTGGTGCAGAGTGGCGAGGGTGGCGCAGAGTGGTGCCTCCTTCTCCTCCCAGATTTCGGCATCAGTGTGACACTTTTTAAAATCAGGCAAGGAGAAGGATAACAGAGGCAGACTTAACACTCTGGTGCTTTATTCCTTTATGTTTATTAGTAAACATTCCCCTCAGGTATGTCCTCCTTACCACTCCGCCCTCCATTCACAAATCAGCGCCCCTGCCTCTACAGAGGGTTTATCAGCACAAGAGTGAAATCATCCAACTCTGTCAAATGTTGTACGTAAATATTTGTTGATATTGGTGTAATAACTTGTAAATAATTACATATACAGTTGGGGGACTAAGTAGTGAATGCATCAACATTTTTTTCAGTAAATATATTTCCAATGAGGCTATTCACATGAAATCTTCACTACCATGCGATGAAAAACAGCCCCACACCATGATGCTTCCACGTCCAAACTTCACTGTTGGTATAATGTTTTAAGGGTGATGTGCAGTGCCATTTCTTCTCCAAACATGGTGTGCAGTATTAAAGCCAAATAGTTAAATTTTGCTCTTGTATGACCAGACTACACTCTCCCAGTATTTCATAGGCTTGTCCAAATGAGTTGTAGCAAACTTTAAACGAGCTTCGACATGCCTTTTCTTTTGTAATGGCGTCTTGCAGGGTGAGCCTGAGCAGTGGCGTGCATTGCCTATTGTTTTCTCTGTGATGATGGCACCTGCTGCCTCCAAGTGTTTCTTGAGCTCTTTCCAAGTGGTCCTTGGCTCTTGGGCTACTCTTCTGACTATTCCTCTAACTATTCTTCTGACTCCCTAGTCAGAAATCTTGCGAGTTTTTTCTGTGCGTAGCCAGTTGATGACGGAGTGGTGTTGTTTCCACTTGCAGATAATGGCCCCAATGGTACTTATTGGAAGATTCAGAAGTTTTGAAATATATCTGTATCCGATTCTATCAATATGTTTTGCAACAATAAGGTTGCAAAGGTCTTGGGAGAGCTCTTTGCTTTTACCCATCATGAGATGTTTCTTGCTTGACGCCTTGGTAACGAAAAGTCTTTTTTATAGACCATTAATTTACTGACCCAGCTGATATTAACTTGCACAGATAGGAAGTGTAATTACTTATGTATTTCAGCTGGTGTATGCGAGTTCGGTGCAGTATGACTCTGTTCCTATCTTGATTGTAACACAATGCATTTATTTGGGCGGCTGTGGCTCAGGTGGTAGAGTGTCCACTAATCGTAGGGTTGGCGGTTCGATTCCTGTCCCACATGACTCCACATGCCTAAGTGTCCTTGGGCAAGACACTGAACCCCAAGTCGCTCCCGATGGCAAGTTAACGCCTTGCATGACTGCCCTGCTACCATTGGTGTGTGTGTTTGAATGGGTGAATGAGACAGTGATAAAAGTGCTACATATGTGCACCATTTACCATTATTGGTTGGAGCTAGAACATGCTACGATTGGTCAGTGTAATGTGGTCCATTATCTGATTGGCTCGAGTAGACTGTGGGCGATGTCTACCTATTTGTGGATTTATGTGCACTCTTGACATGAGAACTACTTCAAAACTAGTGATGGAAAGTTTAGATCATTATAATGACTCTGATCTTTGAATCTTATTCAACAAAATGAAAAAATCTTTTTTCGAGTCATTTCATTCATTTCAGCAGAATATAATTAAAATGTTATGTTAAATTCTCCAACACATCTGGTACTTAATAAACTATAGGCTAATGCAACCAAGGCTGAATTATGAAAAACATAAATTATTAATTAAAATATTAGCTGGGTCTTCAGGTTATGCAGTTCACCTCACCTTCCATTCCGAATCTTCTTTCTTTTGTCACGTCACATTTGTCAAATCTGTTCTCCAGAAACAGAAATGATTAGTTCACGGCTCGAGTCTTTGGGTCCGAGTCATTTGTTCATCCCATTTCCGGTATTGCATGGTGCATTACCAATGTGGCAGTCACTGGAAGAATGAACGACTCAAACCCGATGATGCAAGACGTGACCTAATCATTTCTGTTTCCGGTACAGAGCCTATGGGGATGTTTCAGCACATGCGTGGTCAAAAATGAACGAATCACTCTCTGAGACAACTTCATTTTGAATTAATTGTTCATGAACATCACATTGCTATTCAAAACCCAAAAATGCATGTAGCAATCGACAAATACACAGGGCGATTAAAAAATGAATGCCAGGCAGGGTTGTGTTTATGACATGAAAACATATTTGTAAAAAAAAAAAAATTCACAAATCTCATTTTATTTATCTGTGAATTTAATTATTTTTTGTGAAACTCCTAACATATATTTGTGGATCTCATTTTATTTATTCGAGAATTTGTTTAATTTTTGTGAATTTTGCTAAAATTATTTGCGGATCATAATCTATTTATTTGGAAATATGAAACAATTCTAACCCAGTACAAATAATACAAAATTTTGACTGTGGTAATAGGATCATCCATTTTTAAATCAGTCTGACTGTTTGTTGGTGTGTGTTGGTGTTTGTTAATGTTTGTTAGTGTGTGTTGGTGTTCGTTGGTGTCTGCTGGTGTTTGTTGGTGTGTGTTAGTGTTTGTTGGTGTCTGCTGATATGTGTTGGTGTCTGTTGGTGTGTGTTGGTGTCTGCTGATGTTTGTTGGTGTGTGTTAGTGTGTGTTAGTGTTTGTTGGTGTGTGTTGGTGTCTGCTGGTGTCTGTTGGTGTCTGTTGGTGTCTTCTGGTGTTTGTTGGTGTGTGTTAGTGTGTGTTGGTGTCTGTTGGTGTGTGTTGGTATCTTCTGTTGTTTGTTGGTGTGTGTTAGTGTGTGTTGGTGTTTGTTGGTGTCTGCTGGTGTTTGTGTTTGTTGGTGTCTGCTGGTGTTTGTTGGTGTCTGCTGGTGTTTGTTGTTGTGTGTTAGTGTTTGTTGGTGTCTGCTGGTGTTTGTTGGTGTTTGCTGGTGTGTGTTGGTGTCTGTTGATGTGTGTTAGTGTGAACATCTCAGTCACGTTTCTCAACATTCTAAATCTCAATGGCCAACTTTTAAAAGCAGGTGATTGTCGCCGTTGTTCGGCGCCTGTCGATGCAGTGTGAACCAGGCTTAAGATCTATAAATCTCTAACTTTACAAGGGCCAATAAAATACAGAAATATCAAGACCATAAATGAGAAAAATGACGGCCCTTTTTATGCTCTTTAAATGGACTGATGGCGGCGTTTCATAAAATCATCGCGTGAATTGAAAGGGGCGGAGCTTCCAGAGGTGCTTGGAACATTGGGGGAAAGCAGTATCAGTGGTCGGATGGACTGAACGTCGTCAGGTCGGTAGAGGGATTGGCTTTAACCTAGCGCTTTAAATAGAATCATAACAATCTCCAGTTTCTATGTTGGTAAACTACTTGGATTTCGTCTACAAATGTTAAAGGTAAGGTCATTTTTCATGTAGCAAATTTCTAGCTAGGGGTAGCATCCAGTTACAAGCAAGTGTTTAGATTAGCTTTGTGTTTCTGTTGCATCCAGGGTAAGGATTTTGTCTGGGATAAATCAACAAAATACAAGCAGAAGGAACGTTCCCGATTCTGGTGGAAAACTGTATTTCGTTGTCTTTAAATATGCATTTTTTCCCTTTCGCATAACATAGCCTAGCCTACTTTTTGTGATGCTCTAAGTAGGTTACGTTATTTGATTGTGTCGCTTTCTCTCTCTTTCGATATAAAACGAGAGAACCATTGTGTTTGAGCATTTATTTTACTAGCATTTCTGACAAGTCGATAAAAATGCATTTATATGTTTACGACCGAGTCTACGATCGGACACTGACCAGGTCCATATTTGTCGTAGGCTAATAGAAAGAAACAGGCCTTTTACCTTTTTGTTAGTGTGCTTCTGTTCTCACTGAAATGTTTTTTTTTTTTTTCTTCATTCATGCTTCACACATGAACATGCAGCCAAACCAAATACTGTGAAACAGATTCCAGGAACTGTTAATTTTTTTCGAACTGGGAAAAAAATAATTGGAAAAAGATATTTATTGTATCTCTCCGAGGCCGTTGAAGTGACCCCTGTTACATGGACTGTAGTATTTCGTGTTCTGGTGATATTAGCTTCGCAGTACTGATACACCGAAAGGTTGCAATATGTAAGTGACAGACCACTAGTAATTGCATCCTAGCTCATTTGACACAAATGTTTCTCTTGGGTTTTGATGACTCATGTCATTCGCATGATCTAACTACGCCAATCATTTTGATAAACATAATGGAGGCCACTTTTAAATATGTTTAGCCCGATCAAATGGAGGGCAAAATCCAATTAAATGCTTATGTAGTAGGGGTGTAACGATGTATTCCGGCCATGATTCAATTCACAAAATGTTTTAAGCAAAATTTGAATGAAAAAATTAAGACTGAAAAGACTGATACCCCCCCACGTGATTCTTAAACTGTGCATTGTTGTCTGTATAGCACTAAATAAAATATTTAAAAAGCTATGAACAAAGGTGTGCAAAAATGTAAAACAGGTTCACTGTACCTAAATAAATAAATAAATGTATAAATTCTCCCCAAAGTTCTGATCAAATAAACAAAGTGTCTGACCTTGGGACTAAATAAATTGACTGAAACATAATGAGCTCCGTAGCAGAAGCTCCAAAGTCTCCAAAGATTTCCGTGGCCTTCTGTGTTGTTTGAAAGCTACTGAAGAGCTCTTTTTTGACTGTTATAGTGGTGTCATGTAACCATGTAGGCTAATGTGTAATTTGTGTTGGTCATTACAATATGGAGTTATCAGGCTGTCAGACTTCACAAGTGAAGATCTTGCAGGCTCTTCAAGAAAGAATGCGAAAAGACCATGCACGCTGACAAATAAGGGGAGAGTGTGTGTTTAGCGACCATGAAGATGTCCTTGGTAACAATGATGATTGCCGATTTACAAGAGCCATTCTTTTATATATATCTGCCGAGTTGTCCCATGGTTTAAACAGAATAGCGCTGTGAAATCGGGCAATACCTGTCCACCTTCAGGTTTTAACAATACTGGAATACCAGTTGCTTCCAATGAGAATTAATTGATGGGTTAGGGATATCTCAGCCATCCTTAAACTCTATCATGCCAGGTGTTTATTGGTTGGCATAATTAAATTGATTAATCAGGATATCAGATATTCTTACATGGAAGTTCAACAGGCCAACGTCAAAGTGCAATTTGCAACAATGTCTGGCTTCCCAAATGTAATTGGATCAATTGACTGCACTTATGTTGCTATAAGGACGCTATAAGTCAGAATGAAGCTGCTTTCATCAATCGAACGCAGTTACGTTCTGTAAATGTATAAGTCAGATGTGATGCCACAATGACATGGTCACTCACTTTAAACTTTTAACTGGCTTTAAACCCTTGTGCCTGTGCCTTACCTGTCATATTATAGGAGCCTCAGCACCGTTGAAAAAGAGTTGCGACACTGTTATTCTTGCCACCTCACAATTAGGACTGGACGATATGACCTAAAATCAAAATCTCGATTAATTGCACCTTTTACCTCATTGCGATTAATGAACGATTATATGTTTACTTATTTATTTGCCTGTTTTTTTATTTATTAATTTATTATTTTTTTCTCCACTGATAGTTTACTGACAAGATTTGTACTGACTGTAAATATTAGGGCTGCAACTATCGATTAATCGGATGGGGTGGGGCAAACTTTCAGTACCTTGTTTTTGTTTATTTAAAATAAAATCCACAAACTGAGTGTTACAAATATAAACTTCAGACTAAAACTTTACACAACTATTTGTCCAAAACAGAAACGAACCCAACACACACACACACACACCACAGAATATATATATTATTAATTTAGGACTGTAGTTTAATTCGTGGATTGTTGTGTTTCCATAAGAAAATACTGAATAAATAGTTATATACAATGTAAGCTAAAATAAATGATTCAAATTAATTTATATATATATATATATATATATATATATATATATATATATATATATATATATATATATATATATATATATAATTTTATAGTATTTAAGCATTATTTTTTTTATGGATGAACACAAAGCACCGAATTAAAACTACAGTCCTAAATGAATAATAAAAACACTCTTTCAGTGCACCTTGTGGTATCTGTTACTCACTGCCTTTAGGGATATTATTTTACTTGTATTTACTTTTGATCATAGTGGTTTAATTAACATTACAGTTCTTACTCACACTCCCACTGTCTATCAGGCGTGTGATCAGCAATACGGCCTCGTTACTCATAGATCACTTCCGTTATAATAAACAACAGATGTTATACTGCAAGCATGCAAAAATACAGCATATAATGACAATAAACTTAAATTAAACTAAACCTTTTAAGCAGCTTGCACCAGTTTCCCCTGCCCCTTATACACAGTGGAGCATTTTGGATACAAACATAAGTATGTGCTCGTGCAGCACTGTTTGATCTCCACGGTGTTTAATATAAAATGTCCCCCTGCCTAAGAGGCCTTTCTTCCTCAGTCACGTGACTATTTCGACTCCGTCTGATGGTGACTGAGGTCATGTTGGGAATAAAATCTAACGTTGACATAAACAGTAAATTGAAGAAAGTCATTGTTGGTGACTCTGGGTATCTGCTAATGCTAGCTTGCGTATGACGCTATGCGCCATCGTCCTGGAAGTGGCTTAAACTTCCGGATAGTAAAGAAACGAGTGTTGAAATGATTACCTGGTCACTGAAACGGTTTATCTGCAATGTTTAAATTTCACCTTATTTTCTTCTTTGGTACTAGCTGCTCCTGTTGCTCAGTTGACTCGGTGTTAGAGTCCGCCTCCATGTTGCTTCCATGTCGTTGACTGGACGGGGCGGAATCACGTGACTATACGTTTTTAAGGGGAAAGTAGTGACAGGATTAAAAAAACAAAAATAACCGATAAGGGGAAATTATGTCAGTTAGAGGTTCTGAATTTCGTTTTTGATTACTTTTTGATTAACCGTCCAGCCCTACTCTCAATAGGTCCAAACAAATCTGCGCTGTCAACCTGTTTGAATGGTTTTAAACTGCACAGACAGCAGCAGCAACTGAATTTGCAGCAATTTTTCGTAAATATTAACGCATAATGTGCATTGATTACTACGTTGACTATATTTATTGTAAAGCAATTCCAGCATTATGAATGTGACATTTACTGTCAAAACTTGAAAAAAAAAAATAGTCAGAGATTGTATTTATCACCAGTATATGGAACCATCTTTTTATATTTCCTAACTGCCTGACGATAGTGTCCAGACATCAAATATCAGTTTGTACACATGTTTTCATGTTTTCTATTTAAGGGAAATATATGAGAAAAAAGGACACAAGTTTTTGGGAGATAATATACTTTGTAGGAATTCTGTCAATTCACAAACCAGATGCATTAATACAAACTGAATGGAGAAGGGTTGGCATTTATGAGGAAAACCCATTGTTACGGAAATGACCTCTCCCCGTTACTGTTGGGACTGTTAAGAATGCAGAACTTACCTATGGACAAGCTTATAAAATGCTTTAAAAACTAACAGACCTCTAGTGGGTATTTAAACCACCAAACTTTGTCAGAGACATCAGTATGGTAAGGCTGCACAATTAGTTGACTTTAACTGAAATCACTGTATTCATGGATTATTAAACCTGCGTTAGAACTGCGGTCTAACCACCATGATATTGTTCAAGACTCAGTTTAGAATCCTTGAATTTGGTGTGTGCATAAGACCACAAAAAGTACAGAATTGCTAGCTAGATCAGCAGCTATATTAAATAGTTATCATATCGGAGTTCAAATCGCTGGTTTCCCCTACAATCCAAAGGCATGCAGATCAGGTGAATTTGATTCACTAAATTGGCCATACAGTGGGGGAAAAAAATTATTTGATCCCCTGCTGATATTGTACGTTCGCCCTTTGACAAAGAAAGGATCAGTCTATACTTTTAATGGTAGGTTTATTTGAACAGTGAGAGACAGAATAACCGCAAAAAAAATCCAGAAAGTAATTACTAATTCGTTACCAAGTACTAAGTCATGTTTTGCAGAGGGGTCAAATACATATTTCCCTCATTAAAATGCAAATCAATTTATAACATTTTTGACATGCGTTTTTCTGGGTTTTTTTGTTGTTATTTTGTCTCTCACTGTTCAAATAACCCTACCATTAAAATTATAGACTGATCATTTCTTTGGTAGTGGGCAAATGTACAAAATCAGCAGGGGATCAAATACTTTTTCCTCCCACTGTAGGTGTGAGTGCGAGTGTGAATGAGTGGGTGTGTGTTATCCCAGTATTTTTTGCTTTGTGTCAAAAATATCACTGGTACTAGGGGCGTAACCTGGCCTGGGCGCATTCAGGGCTGTAGCCCTGATATTTTTTTTCTTTAGCCCTGAATAATTCCCCACTTGGAGTGGTTTGGCACTATGTAACTGCATGTTAGTGAAAAAAGACAGCAGTGTTGGTATCTTCAGTGAATGGAGGTAACACCGATCAGACATAGTTTACAGGAAAATATGTGGAAATACACATGTCTTATTGGCTGACAGGTCTCAATTCTACCAAAGGCTAGCTCACACAGTCAGTTAGTGTGAGCGGGGGGGAAATGGATATGGGCGACCATATATCCTCTTTTTCCTGGACATGTCCTCTTTTTTTGGACCTTAAAAAAAGTGTGAATGGAAACAATGTTGCTTCCATGTCGTTGACTGGATGGGGCAGAGTCACGTGACTACACACACAGCAGTATGTTTTTAAGGGATAGTAGTGACAGGATTAATAAACAGCTAAATAAATTACGTCGATTAGAGGTTCTGAATTTAGTTTAAGATTACTTTTTGATTAACCAGGCCTATCTTCTACTATGTCGGTAATGTGATAACACGTATATAATAATGTGATAACTACAACCAAACAGTTGCAATAACTGCAACCAAATGCTTCCAAAAAACTGGAGATCAGTCTTTCACTTACTTATAGGACTAAGCAGGGCTCTACAGTGCGCCCATTTCACTCGCTGTTGTATAATACAATCAGAATAAACTCCAAAATGCATCTACACCATGCAACAGTTAATTTCACACTGCTTTTCGTCACCTCAGTCAACTGAACAAGTGTGTAAGTACTGCAAAGAAGCCATGATGATGAGAGTAACACTGAACATCATCTGCTTCTCTAAACCTGCTGATCTCATAAACCGCCATCATTTATTGATTCCGCAAAATGACATGAACCTGCGACTGTGGCATGCTCATGTAGACACAGTGGCGTTGGGTGCAAAAAAATTAATAGTAATGTTAACGCTACAAGGCGGATGTAATTCAAACTTCTTTATTAAATAACTCCTCACCAATCATAATCAAGCGTAGTAACTGTTCAGCCTGCAAACATACAGTACGCTGGTGTTCTCCCTTCACCAATTCTAATAGACAGCGCATTCACTTCATTTAAGCTCCTGGTTGCCAGAAATCACTAGAAAAATCAACTCCAGTTTTCATATTTTGATTTAAGCACCAAAAAACACAGTATTATAGGCAGACACTGTACTGGGGGAACCCATCTGTGGTGCAGTTGGTAGAGAGGGTTGTCCACTAATCGTAGGGTTGGCGGTTCGATTCCCGGTGACTCCACATGCCGAAGTGTCCTTGGGCAAGACACTGAGCCCCAAGTTGCTCCCGATGGCAAGCTAGCATTGCAGATCTGCTACCATTGGTGTGTGAATGGGTGAATGAGACACAGTGTAAAGCGTGGATAAAAGCGCTATATAAGTGCATATTTACTAAAAAAAAAAAAAAATTATCTAAAAGGAGCAACAAACAAGGAAAAAATAAACAAATAAAAGAGATAAACAAACAAAAATAACTAATAAAATGTAAAGACAGAAAATGTGTTTAGTAAATAAATAATTTAATATAAAAAAATAGATATTATGTTGAAACCGAAACTGAGAGTGACGCAAACTCTCATGATTCAGACCCTGATCCCTCTTCATCTTCAGCATTAGCCAGTGCGACTGACACTGCAAGGGTTTGGAGTCATAACGTGACTATTTCTGTGCATTCGTGAAAACACTACCTGTTGGTCTGATTATCACCAGAAAGTTGACTTTTGGCCCAAAAATGCATTTATTTATTTATTTATTTATTTATTTATTTATTTATTTATTATTTACTTGAATTTATTCAAAGGCATTGACCCCGCAGATGCTCGTATGGTACTTCTAAATGAGTAGGATTTTAGCGAGCATTTTTCATTATTTTTCTAGTTAAGAATTGTGCTCTAAGTTTAGTAAAAACACTGAACTGCTTCATTTTCAAACTAATATTAGACAAATACATTATTATAAGTTGTTTCAAGGCTTAGTGGTTAGCACGTTCGCCTCACACCTCCAGGGTCTTGGGTTCGATTCCCGCCAGGGCCATGTGTGTGCTGAGTTTGCATGTTCTCCCCGTGCTGTGGGGGTTTCCTCCAGGTACTCCGGTTTCCTCCCCCCAGTCCAAAGACATGCATGGTAGGCTGAGTGGCCTGTCTAAATTGTCCGTAGTGAATGAATGGGTGTGTGAGTGTGTATGTGATTGTGCCCTGCGATGGACTGGCACCGTGTCCAAGGTGTACCCCACCTTGTGCCCGATGCTTCCTGGGATAGGCTCCAGGTTCCCTGCGACCCTGTAGGAGTAAGATGGATGGAAGTTGTTTCAAGGCCTTAAAATGTTAAAATAAAAATGTTGATTTTGCGGCCAATTTTTGCCCGGGAACTCAGGGTTGGTGTGTTGTTTCTATGGGGAATATAGGGTTGTGGGACATAATACTGTGGGAAATTAGGGGTAATAGGATTAAACAAAAAAAATATTGGTATCTGGATCGGTATCGGTCCATCCCTAATGAACACCATTACACTAAAGCGCTTTGTATGTGGCGGATAAATTATCTGACCCAATCACATCCTATATGAAATTATTCAGATATATACATAATATACGCAGAACAGTTCGAGCTCCAGCCCAGAACCATGACAGTGGAACAATGGCTAATAGTGTAGCTTTCAATATATAAGAGGAGTAGACTTCAAAGACTGAACATTGATGTTTATTGTATTTGCTTAAAGGTGGACAAAGCTCTTTTGTGACTTGCTGGATGAGTAGTTGTTGTGCTCCTGGAGGAATTTTGGAAGGTTGGCCACTTCTGGGAAGGTTCACTACTGTGGCTATAATAAGATAATGGTTCTCACTTTGGTCCTTTTGGAGTCCCAGAGCCTTTGAAATAGCTTTGTAACCCTTCCCAGACTGATGTATTTCAATCACCTTCTTCCTCACCATTTCTGGAAACTCACAATTTTGGTATAGTGTTACTGGGTAAGACCTTTTTCACCAACTTCATGCTGTTAAAAAAGTTCTACTTAAGTGTTGATTTGATTGAACAGGGTTTGCAGTAATCAGACTTTGTTGCATCTAATCCATCTGCACCCCATTATCCACTACCTGTACTCCTGGAAATGGCTTATTGTAGTGTTGTCACCCTGACGATAGGACAGACTGCACACTGATAATCCGTCAAGAAAAAAAAAATCACATTTTGCTGTTTTGTCAGTGGAAGTAGAAGAATGATCATTTGTTCAGTTCAGATATGTGATTCTAAAAAAACTCCATAATGAACAAAACTTCTTTACTATTAATGGTTAGCTTTGAATAGAAACCTGCACTCACAACGGCCCTTTGTGGATAAGATTGGACACCTCTGTGTTAACTGTTCTCTGTGTTTTAGGATATTGCTTAGGCATGTTCAGTAACCTACTGTACCTCATAACTGCTAATCTTGATTAGTTTTATGGAGTTGTCTTTATATATTTTATGGGATTTTCCCCTCTGTTTCTAAATATTAATGCATTTTCCCATTTTTTTCTACATTTTGCAGGTTCAACTCCACCAGGGTGTGCACTATATTAGCTCATCTTTCTGCAAAAAGCACTGCCTATCTAAGCCTCATTGTCCATCATCCAGTCTTGTTATTGAAATTATTTTTGTCTGTCATTGACCTAGTCAATCCTGAGGAAATATGGACTTAGGCTAAAGATTGGTCCTTTGCCCCACTGAAACTTGTCATTTGCCCTTTGCCATCTCTGAAGCTTGAGAAGGAATCCCTCTTCCTTACGACCTATTACAATGTAATTAATAGGGTATTTGTGTTCCTGCTTTTCCACCAGCTATAAACCGGGTTTCATCTTAAGCAAAGACCTGGCATAGACAAGAGAATTCTGTAGACCTCATTGATCGGAGGCCTTTAGGTCTCCTCTAAAGACATGCAATCTTCAGAGGAGCTGTTTAACATGAAACTGAAGTCCTTGCATGGAAACGAAGAAACTCCAGGTACCAGCCTGCAGTGCAAGTATAATGGGGTAGGAAAAGTCAATGGCACATCTGCCATGCCTAAAATGGGGGTACGTGCCAAGATATCAGACTGGCTGCCCAAAAAAGAAGGGTGGGAGAATCTATATGAATCAAACTATGAGAGAGTTCAAAATGGACAGCCAGACCAAAGCATAGAGATCACTGATGTGAACGAAGAACCCTTGGAACTTGATCATCCTGACACAAAATATTCACTGAGTGAACTTTTTAGTCAGTCCCCTTTAAAGGGACTTCATCCTATTCGACAGCGAAGCAACAGTGATGTGACTATCAGTGATATAGATGCTGAGGATATAAAGCATCAAAAAGCTGTCAACCCAAACACTGGTGCCTCATTGCATCGGGAGTATGGCAGCACTTCTTCTATTGACCAACAAGGTCTAGGTGGGGATGGAGTCCTTGCACTGTTGAAGGGTTATAGAGTAGATAAATTAGATCATCTGAATACATACTCAATTTGTTTCCCAGAGCTGCGTTACGACAATGCTCTCTCACCTAGTTTGCAGACAGCAGCTCAGATTGCACGTGGAGAGATCATTTGTATCTCAGGTTATGACTATGTAGGCAGTTCCCTTCTCTACAGTCAAGAAAGAGAGAAGTCCTTCATGCATCGGCTCAAGTCAGAGTCATCTGAGACATCTCTCTTCCGGAAGTTGAAAACTATTAAAAGTGAGCATGATGGTCTCCGCCTCTCAATAGAGCAGGAAGACCGGTGGAGTCTTGGTGTCCCGAAATGCTTTGCTCACTATGATGTGCAGAGTGCACTCTTTAATGTTAGTGATGCTGTGGCAAATCAAGTCAGCCTTGGTCATAGGAAGAACACTACTACTGGTGCCTCCGCTGCTTCACAGTATCAAGTCCCATGTAGTGGTTCAGTATGTGGAAATAATAGTGGAACTGCACCAATGTTTGAATCTCCGCTGGGCAGCCATGAAGAGTTGAAGCCAAAACAGAATATTGATGCAGATGAGGGTGATGGAAAGAGCAATGGGCTAGTACTAAGTTGCCCACATTTCCGGAATGAGATTGGTGGCGAGGGTGAAAGGAGGATTTCTCTGTCCAGAGCCAACAGTGCCAACTACAGTGGAGGAGAAAGCTGCTCCTTTGAGTCCTCATTAAGCTCTCACTGCACCAATGCTGGTGTTTCTGTGCTGGAAGTACCTCGGGAAAACCAACCAGTTCATCGTGAAAAAGTGAAACGATACATCATTGAGCACATTGACTTGGGGGCGTACTATTATCATAAATATTTCTATGGAAAAGGTAAGCATTGTTTGCTTTTTATTATTATTATTATTATTATTATTATTATGATTATTATTATTATTATTATTATTATTATTATTATCACTATTATTATTAATAATTAGGGGTTGTTGTTATTATAATAATAATAATAATAATAATAAATTATTATTATTAAGAACTGGGATGGGAAATACAGGATGCAGTGCAGATGTCTCCATTAGAGGGAATTCTTTGCAATAGTATGCCAAGTCTAAGTGTAGGAACATTATTAATCTACTGTATGTTGGCCCACTATACTTCATTTCTCCTTAATGTTTCTAGGAAATAAAGCGTCATATGATAGAATTCACTATAGGATTGGATTCTCTTTCTTTATTTTTCTTTGGTTATCAAATTGTTTCCCATTCTTATGCTCTAGAAAACAATTGCTGAATTTCTCCTTGTTTAGGTAATCTCAACCATGCTTAGTTATGGGTGAAAGACAAATTTGCTTTCTGTACAATTGGCCATCCGGTAGAAAACATTTACACTGTTTCTCATTCACCCATTCATTCTCTCTCTCTCTCTCTCACACACACACACACACACACACACAAGCCTACCATCAGGAGCAACTTTGGGTTCAGCATCTTTGGCATCTGGGCCAGGCATCGAACCTCCAACCCTGCGATTAGTGAACAATCTGCTCTACTAACTGAGCCACAGCATCCGTCTGTTACAATAATATTTCACAAATTGTTTCACAAATAATCACATTTGAATGTCCATTAAATGTGGCACAAATGGTTGTTAACTAATTATTTTGTAAAATTTGGCAAGTAGTCAGGAACATGCTATAGGAACATATATATTGTCTATGGGATTTGACAGTGGCCTTTCACAATAGCATTATATATTATTAGACCATTAATTAATCACCGTATTCAATTTTATTTGTATAGTGCTTTTTACATTGTCTCAAAGCAGCTTTACAGAAATATCAACACGGTATACAGACATTAAAGGTCCGAATTTATCCCAACTGAGCAAGCCACTGAGTGGCAACGGTGGCAAGGAAAAACTCCCTAAGATGTTTTAAGAGGAAGAAACCTTGAGAGGAACCCGACTCAGAAGGGAACCCATCCCCATTTGGGTAACAACAGATATTGTGAAAAAGTTCATTTTTGGCTTATATGAAGTCTGTATGGCCTTAGGAGCAGCCGTAGTCCCAGCAGTCTGGAATTGGAATAGATTTGAGGTCCATCCAGAGGCAGAAATGATCTGGATCTCTAGTATCTCCATAAAATCGTGTGTGGCTCGGCAGAAGGAGAGAGGGAGAGAAAAGATTATTAGGACTGGGAATTAGTATAATAGAAAGTCTAGTCAGGGTAGGCTTGAATAAACAAATATGTTTTAAGCCTAGACTTAAACACTGAGACTGTGTCTGAGTCCTGAACACTAATAGGAAGACTGTTCCATAACTGTGGGGCTCTATAAGCGAAGGCTCTTCCCCCTGCTGTAGCCTTCACTATTCAAAGTACCGTCAAATAGCCTGCATATTTTGATCTAAGTAGGCGTGGCGGATCATAGAAAACCAAAAGGTCGCTTAGATATTGTGGCGCGAGACCGTTTAGTGCTTTATAGGTTAATAAAATTATTTTATAGTTAATGCGAGATTTCACTGGGAGCCAATGCAGTATTGATAATATTGGTGCCATATGGTCGTATCTTCTAGCTCCAGTTAGGACTCTAGCAGCTGCATTCTGGACTAACTGGAGTTTATTTAAACAGACAGTAAGGCATTACAGTAATCTAATCTATAGATGACGAATGCACGAACTAGTATTTCTGCATCATGTAGTGACAATATATTTCTTATCTTAGAAATATTTCTGAGATGAAAGAAGGCTATCCTAGTAATATTATCTACATGAGCATCAAATGATAGGCAGGAGTCAATAATCACTTCAAGGTCTTTAACTGTTGGACATCCCTCCCGTCGATTCCATAATGGTTAGGGTTTTTACGGGGACGGGTTGCTAGCCCTACTCCCAACCCTCCCTTTTGCACCCGGGCTTAGGACCGGCAACGACGGACACTCACACACCCGTTCATACACTATGGACAATTTAGACACGCCAATCAGCCTACCGTGCATATCTTTGGACTGGGGCAGGAAACCGGAGTACTTGGAGGAAACCCCCGCAGCACGGGGAGAACATGCAAACTCCGCGCACACACATGGCCCCGGGGGGAAGTGAACGCACACCAACATAAAAAAACAACTGCCTGTCCTGTCTGCCATTTTGAAATTAATTAAATTGAAAACAGTTTTTATGCTACTCCTCTTACAATTTTTATCTATTGTTACCAAGCCTTGCTCATACTTCTGACGAAGCCACACAAAAGTTATTGAATGGAATTTTTAATTTTTTTATTGTGAGCAGAGATGGAAACTTGAGTCTGTCACAAAAATTAAGTCACAAAATATGACTTGCGACTTGACTTGGACTCTTGAACAACTGACTTGGACTTGAAGACAGAGACTAGGGAAAAACACAAGTCATTTTGGTTTGGAGTTCCTGATTACTTTCTCTCTTTATTACCCCTCATGACCGCATCAAAGACCACGTTCATTCATTCTCTATCTGTATGTCCCGCATCCAGCAACTTGAGGTGATATCCCACATTTTAAGTGGAGATAAAACAGTTTGAACAGAATAAGCGTGGAAGCGGGGGCGTGCTCATGCACTGGTTTGTGAATGGACTTGGAGAAGGTGAGTGGTAAGGATTGCACACCTGCAGGAATTTTGTGTTGCCGTGAGCCACAGCGAGAATTAAAACTGGAGAGACGGGTACCTCGAAAGAGCCAACCAGCACAGAGCCGTGCGTGTGTCTATAAAATAAATCTGCTGGAAAGTGAAAGATAAAGAATATAGCGCCTTTTGAGTTGTTCTAAGCCTGCGTCCAGCTTTCTCATTCCCTACCTGAATCTGGGAAAGCGTTACACTAAGGTATTAGTTATTTTTTTCTCATGTTACTACAATACTATTTCACACCTGCATGAAGTTGGCCCCCCATCCAATGCAAAATGTCAGCAAAATTGTCTCAATTGTTTGTGCTCCGTTTGTGCTGCTTCGGTTTTTGAGATATTAAAAGAATATATAGAGGTCATTCTGAGGTCACTCATCCCTTCGACTTACTACAAATTCACCACAAAAAGTTTAGTTTGTTTGTTGTTCATGTATGCTGGTTTGTGCCGTTAAAAAGTTTAGTTTGTGCTGCTTCTATTTTTAAAATATTACACATTGACCTATAGGCAGTGACTTTCACTCAGCGCCCCCCACATGCTCTGTTAAAGCGTCGTTTGTTTTTGTTTTTTGTTTTTTTTAATAAATAATACAGTTGAAGTAACAAGATGAAAATCCAAACCGCAAAACAAATCACATTAAATAGTTGCATTCACTTAATTGGTACCCATCCACTGTGCGTTTTCAACTTTTAACGGACACAGCGGATCATAGGATGTGTAAAGTGTAACATGAACTCCAAGGTAAGTGTTTTTACTTGTTACTGTATGTTATGTGAGTAACAGTAGTAATATTAACATTATTTCATAAATACATGTACCATAATTTGTTGCTGTAACTCTGTTTATACATACATAGGCCATGTGTGTGTTTGACACTATCGGCCGATAGTTTAAAAACATCCAACGATCAGGGCCGATTAGATCCTGTCAATCAAGAGTGTGGGGAAAAAGTGTAAATTTTTTGCTGTGTGTAAAGATGATGTCTCTTTGTGGAATGACGCATTGCTAAAATTTTACACCGGAAGTGAGCAGCAGTGAAGCAGGAGTTTCGGCGTTGAGTCTAATTTAAAAAAAAATTATTTGTTGCACTGCTGGCACTGAATTAAAGGGCCAGTACACTGTTCAAAGATTTAAATGAAGATGAGTTGATAAAAAGTATATATTGCACAAACAAAATTTACTTGTTGAGTAGTATAGTTCATATCCAATTAATGTCAATATATACACAACGTTTATTCAGTCAATGTTAATAAGAATTAATAACATTCAGTAAGTTAATAAATCTTACTTTAATCTTCAGAATTAATTAGTGTTAATGTTAATCTGAGTAATCTTTTTTCTGTTTATGAGACCAGTTACTGTGAAACAACTTGTTGAAATTGAGTGAATAAAGTTTTTATTTGCATTTCCTTCAGAATTGCGGAATTAATTATTATTAATTTAAAAGAAGGCATAAAAGACAGAACTATCGGTTATCGGTATTGGCCGTGTGTGTATGTATATGTATGTGTGGGTGTATGTATGTATGTATGTACATAATGTATATATAAGTGTGATGTATGTATGTATATATATATATATATCTATAATGTGTATACGTTTAATAAAAAAAAAAAGTATATAGAGCCTTTGCAGTAATCTTGTTTCTAGCTGCTCACTAAGCTCTGCCCGAATGCTATGATTTAGATTGCTTCTTTTGATGAATAGAGGACTGTGAAAATGGAATCCCTGTTGACTGCTGGTTTCTTGGACATCTGGCATAAGCAAAACATCATTACCCCTGAAATAATCTTGACTCTGAGTATTACTGTATTTGCCGAAATACTAGGATAAAATTATATAGTGATAATATATCTTATATTAGGACCAGTATGGTAATGTTGACCCCTAGATGCACAATGTATTAAAAAAAAATATTAATGTGGTTCACATGTGCAGCTGTAATTACAATTTAATAGCTGCATTAGCCATATTAGTATTAGCAATGAGTTTTCTGAGTGACCTCAGAATGACCTATACATTTTTTACACAAGAACCGAAGCAGCACAAACAAAAAATTTTATGGCCCAAACGATTGAGACTATTTTGCAGATGTTTTGCGTTGGGTGGGGGGCCAACTTCACACAGGTATATTTCAGTAAGTTATAAACTGAAATAGACAGAAAGCATCGGTTGCATTGCATAAAATAATCATCCCCAGGGTGGCAGTAGTTATATCTGACATTCATCAAATGGCTGTGAAGAAAGTATTGAAGCCTGTTATCAAAGGGCTGTCAGCTTTCACTCAAACTCCGTTCTCAAACTCACCTGTGACATCAAGCCATAGAAATCCTTTTTGTTCCACTTAATTTTTTATGCAGTAATGTTTCTCTTTGTTGCATTGTTGGATACAAAATACATGCATATTAGTACATATAAATGGGCTGAGTGTACATGGTTTTTATTCATTTAGATAATAAACATCAAAATGATAGGCTTTTACATGTCGGAAATATGTCCCACATTGTCCCACACAAACTTGCAACATGTCCCACATTTGCTCCATTTGCATCTGGTCACCCTACCCTGAAGGGCACTTTGAAGTGAGAGTAATCAAGCTGGTCATGCTGTAAGATTGCTTCAAACTGAATTTCCAATTTTAAAAAAATGAGTGAGTGACTGTTATTTTTGATCTCCATACCTTTCAGCCATTCAAAGCTCTGACAGTGGATGTTAAAGTGAAAGAACTGTTGCTAATAATAGAACAAAGAATTGAGACTTGACTTGGACTTGAACCTCAAAGACTGACTTAGACTCCACCTCAAAAACTTTAACATGTTTGATTGTGAGCAATAAATCTTATGGCATATGCACCAATTGGATGTGAGGCAATATCTGGGCAACATGTATGGGTATCGAAAGGAAACTTATGGGTCATCGGGACCATAACCTGAGGGACCTTGCCCAGTTTTGACAATGCCACCTATAGAAAATTTTCAAAGTTTCTAACAAATGCGAATGTTGGCTGTATCTTTGCAATGCTTTTTCATGATTGAAACATTATACATGACCTTTGGATGTCTCAAGGGCCCCGGATGACTGTTATGACCCCCACTGCTGCTATTGTGGTCTGTGTTAAACATGGATAAAAACAAAAATAATATTGCTCTTTCCCAAGACGAACCTCTAAGATGGAGTTTGCTTTATGTCAGTTTGTCAATTATTTAGCTGAACTGTGAAACAGGAACTGAAACTAAATATTAGAAAACTTTTAATGTATATTCTCACATCAAAAAAGTTTATCTGTAACTGTCTGTCTGCATACTTCAAATTAACCTTTTGAGCAGTGGTCCATTAGGGGGACCTATAACAAAGTTTAAAAACTGCTTCTTTGCACACAAGACTCTGCAACTTTAGTAGCAAAATAAAATACATGTAGACTTGCTCTTAAATAAAATATAAATGTCATGACACCCGTAATCTGCATTCTTGTACAAAACTTAATGTTCCCCCTTGAAGCAGCATGCTGTTGCGCATGCGTGTTGTGACCTTTGAACATGTGCTCTTTGTTTTCGTTTCTGTCAATGGCTGGGAGGGCACGCGTGTTTTGTTTATGTTCGTCATGACCCTGCCCCGTGTCTGTCATAGGTTGTATCCCCACGTGTGTCTGTATTACTCCCAGCTGATATCTGTTTAAGTTAATTCATGCCGGTATATATACTACGCGCCGTACTACACATGGCGCGGTTAATTAAACATATTAAACATAGTAAACATAGTTCCTTGTTAGTTATAGTTCATGCTGGGTTATCCGCTCCCAGATCATTGTCCTAGTTCACGTTCATGCTTATGTTTGTTTCTCGACCCTGTTTTCCGTGCCATGTTGTTGATATCTGCCTTGCCCCAAGTATGCCTGTTTGCCGTTCGCCTGACCTTCGCTTGTTTTCTGACTACGCCTTTGGATTACGTTTTGGATTTGTCTGCCTGCCTCTTGATTATATTTTTTTTTTTTTTTTTTTTTTTTTTTTTTTTTTTTTTTCTTCCTCTCCCTTTTTTTCCTTTTTCTTTTTTTTTTTTTTTTTTTGAAAATATAAACCCAGTAAATAATACAAGTACATACAATGACTTGCAGTAAGAAATAAGAAATTATATCATCATGACCCTATGAATGGCCAGTACATTAAAACTTCAAGTACTGTTTGACCAAAAGGCCTTTCTCTGTGTAGTCGCCAGGTCTTACACATCCACAATGGAACTGCTCTGGTTTTCCAGTAATGGAGATTTGTGAGCAAGTGTTTTTGTTCTGTCAGCCAAATGGATTCATCACATCCCCTAAATATTCCTGAATTTCATATGGATGGATGGATGAATCAATTACAGTATACACAAGCAATTCTGAGTGATTAGCGCTGTCACTGTGGCACCTCGCAACCAGAAAGTTGTGAGTTCTTCTTGATTGAAGACCTTTCTCTGTAGATTTTGCATGTGCTACACGTGTTAACATAAATTCTCTGGTTTCCCACTAATATAGATTTTCAATCTAATTTAATGGTGGGTGTGCAATTATTTGTCTATTTCTGTCAGCTATGTGATGGATTAACCACATTTCACACCAATGTATGATGACAGTATAAACAGGCAGCACAATAGCTCTTTGGATTTTGCCTGACACTGTTCAAATCCTGGCGTACATTGTCGGTGCTTATTGCAGTTCATCCTTAGCATACCAACACTTTTATACAACAAATTCACAAAGCAATAATTGCAAATCTAGCAAACAACTTCCCATATCACAACCATACTTTGTACATGACCTGACAACAATCTGCAAAATATCCTATGTAAGTCATCTATAGTGTTTGTTGGCATGGTTCTTATTAGGGGCCAAGCACAGATGGTGGAATGGACCTAGTGTATTGTTTTCTTCTTTAGGGGCAGAACACCAAAAGCTGCAAGGCAAATATTGTGGTTCTATGTTTTGTTCTTATTAGAGCTGACAACCTTGACTCTGTCAGCCATACTGACTGTCCACCATTTTGAATGATGTCATTCCAACCAATCTGCACAATGGATTTTTGATTTTCAAAAATCGTTCACCCATAACACAGCAATGAATTCAACTGTGAAGCTGGCAAACACCACATGGGGCCATATCTAGGTAATTGTTTTGCATATTGAAGCAAATGTTGGCATATTGAAGAGTGGCATGATGAGCTTATAGTCCATGCAAAATTTTGTGACAGTTACACCTGCGGGTTACAAAATATAAACAAGATGAAGCAAGGCTATATCCATGCAGCTCTTTTCGTATCAATTTAAAACTATTTGTGCGTGAACCTGTGTCTCAAGAGTCCGAGATTAATCCTGTGATGGTGCCCCCTAGCTGCTATTGTGTGTGAGGCCCCATAAATACTGCTTGAAGCTTTAATTATTCTTCGCGCTTTCTTATTCTGGCTATTTGGAAGTGTGTTTGTAATAAATTTTGAACCATGTGTTCAAAACTTAAAAGCAGAAACAAGCTCAGCACACTCTATGAAGGCAATTTTCTACCTAATTAGATTTTCTGCCATCTTGGATTTTGTCAAAAACAGCTTTTTTGTTATTCCTCCTGCAAATTTTGTCCAAACATCAACAAATGTGACACTTGCCATCTATAGAGTAAGCCTCAAAAAGCTATCAAATAATTTTAAATACAGCAATGACTTTGTGCACTGACACAAACCTTGATAGGTATCTTCCAGCAAAAGATCTGAGGCTATGCCTTAAATTTCGTGATACTGCCACCTTCTGGTCAAAAGTAACAATAACATTCTAAAAAAATGCTTACTTCTAATTGCCATTTTTGCTACCCCTTCTCTGAATTTTGTCCCATCTTCACCAAATTTGACTCACGTTATCTTAAGACCTGCCTGAACAAAAATTATCAAAGGAATTTTGATATTCAAAACTGTTCTCCTGCAACGTGCTGACAAATACAACCAACAAAACAGGATGTGAGGGTGTAAATAAGCAATGCATTTACATATGCTCATGAAATTTCTTTAGTATCTTCAATACCATGCTCCAAATGTACCCAAGATGTTTCATGACTGCCCCCTTGTGGTCAAGAACTGGAAAAGCTTTCTTTTTTTTCTTATATCATTTGAAGAGTTTGTGCTAATTTCACAAATCTTTTTTCCTATACTTTCCCTGGGGTATGCTGAAATGAATGTACACCAACCTCTGAAATTCAAGTATACTTCCTGTTGAATTTTGTCAAAAACATTTTTAGTTGTTCCTCCTACAAATTACAGTCAACACCACATTTGGCATACATCATACTTAGATCAATCTGGACAAAAGTTATCAAAAGAATGTTGATATTCCAAACAGTTTGCCTATAATGTGCCAACAAATTTGCAGGCAAAGCTGACGAACAGGATATGAAGCTGTATCTCAGCAACTACCTGTCACACTGACACAAACCTTAGTAGGCATTCTTAGTACAATGTACACTGTGGGGACTCAGGGGAGACTAGGTCCCTAGCACCCAATTGCTGATTGGAAGAGGTGACAATTGAGACAACTAATTGGCTATGAGTTGCGACTTGGACTTGCTGTGGCTTCCATATATCCAACACATCACTTTGGCTCCTACTTCATTCAGACGAGGGGTTTGAAAGGCCCATTCCAATCAACTGGCTTGTCAGGACTTGACCTGGGGTTTTTTTTTTTTTTTTTTTTTTTTACACAAGTGACCATATCTTTCACTTCTCCCTGTTGGTGTTTGCGTAGGGTCAAATAGCTTAAACCTTGTGTTTATATGCACGAGTATATAATTTTTGTATCCTTGTTGTACATCCTGTGGATTCCTGTGGCCCTGTACATCCCCTTGTTGGACTCCAAGGTGGGTGATGAGCAGAGATGATTAATATATATAGTTCAAATATGGTAAACAAACAAAACACTACAACGGATACTTAACCAGGACTTGGATGAAGAACCAACCACTGATTTACTCTTCTCTTTTTAAAATTAAAACTGAAAGAGCTATCCCCTAAGCTGTCCCCTTTTGCTATACAAAAAGGAGTCACAGGAATAGCAGGATCAGTCAAAGACATAAAAAAATTGCAATCCGGATACATTTTAGTGGAATGAGCTATGAAAGCAAACGAAGAAAAGAGTAACTACTCTAGTCGGAGTTGATATGAACGCATACTATTACCCTTCCCTAAATAACAGCAAAGGCCTGATCCATTCCAGAGAACTGTAGGACTGAATGAAGCTGAAATAAAAGCAGAACTAAAACAACTAGATGTGATCTGATCGATGTTGAAAGAATAAATATAAAAAAAGATTGTCAAATAATTAAAACAGTGCAAGGAGGGTGTCTCCTCAAAAAAGTAGGAATTTGCACATCCAGACCAACCCAATTCAAAGTTACAGTCAGAACAGAGAACCCAGAGAGAGAGAAAAAAAATCTCATAATGCAGCAACTCAACAATCAAAATCAAATCAAGATAAAAACTGACCCCAAAAAACACAAAAGATGTTGAAATGGCTGAGGCTATTCCTAGTCGCAGCCTCTGCCCTAACTGCAAGAATAAAGGACCTGTCCCTATCCTTCCTGCATGATGATAAACAATCTGTTTAATTTAATGGAATGGCTGGGGCCTCGAAGCAAATTTTGCAGAATTACAACTAGTGGTGCACCGAAAGGAAAATTCTTAGCCGAAACCGAAAATTCAGGATGCACGTTGTCAAAAACTGATTATTATTTTTTAAAATGTTGGAATTTTAAAAGTTTTTTTTTTGGTGTAAATTTTTTTTTTATTAATATTAGACTTTTATTTCTTCTTAAATATTCATTTACTGAATCTGAATGGAAAAACTACAAACCAATAAAATTCATACTTTTATTGAAATTAACACACCAAAAAAACCCAATATTAAATATATTATTCTTCATTCATTTCTGTAATAATCAAATTTAAGATTTTTTTTATACAATTATCCACATAATGTAAAGATAACTATTATGATATGCAAAACAGCAGCCAAGTAATGAAGTTAGCAGCTCTGAGCTAGTATCTTGCAAATACAAAAAAAAAGTTTAAATATGCTACACAATCATTTTAATGAAAACATGAGGCAAATCACAGAATGGCAGAGGGGCCTCTATACTGTTGTTGTTGTTGTTGTTATTGTTGTTTTGCTGTACTCTACATATTGAATGGGATGTCGTGTTTTCAGATGGTGTATCAAACCTGTCATGGAAAAGTGCTTTTGGCACCGTACCCCCCTTGAAATTTCTGCTGAACACTGCAGTTGCCAAATTTGATGTATTTATCAGAAACTTTTGTATAAATGTGTATAAATTTCACCTTTTGCAGGGTAGTGCCGTGATATAACCGAAAGGGAAATCTGAGTACTGAGCACTGAGGGGTGGGGCGGGCATGGCAGCTCATATTTTCTGCCTTTTCTCTCTTTCGGCCAAACACAGAAAATGGTCCATTTTTAATTGGCCCGCAGAAAATTCTAAAAATATAATGGAATATGGACCACACATGAAACTTGCACTTGACTGTATTGTAGTTCTTGGTTTTAACAGTAGGTTACACTACTGTCTTGAACAAGGCAGCTTATCCACAAAACAAGGATAATAAAAGAAAATTTTGCCGGGATTGACCAAAAATGGCATAACCAAAGAAACGCAAGATAGTAAGTGAGTGCAATAAATTCAAGACATGATGGAAAAATTAATATTTCTTCATAGAAGTGAAGGAGAAGTATGTCTATTTGATTTGCAATGATACTGTTGCAGTGATGAAAGAGTATAATGTACGCCGACACTATGAAACCAAACATCAGACCTACACTGCTGCCGATCGACAAGAGAAAATTTAGCAAATGGCAGCTAGCCTGCTAGCTCAACAACAGTGTTTTTCCAGTGCTAACAAAATACAAGAAAATGCCACAATAACCAGCTACGAGGTAGCTCAACTTATTGCCCGACATGGGAAACCTTTCTCAGATGAGGACTTCATAAAATGGTGCCTTATTAAAGGCTGCTTGATCTTAGGAGTCTAAAGGGCACAACAACAGGTAAGGACATTTTTGAAGCTGTGTCAAATGCAATTGACTAGATGGAATTTAAATGGGACAAGCTGTGTGGAGTTACAATGGATGGGGCTCCAGCTATCACAGGCGAGCACAAAGGAATGACCTCTATGGTGTGTGCCAAGGTGAAAGAAAGTGAAGGCGAGGCTGTTAAAATGCACTGTATCATCCAACAAAAAACCCTCTGTGTCAAGACAGTCCAGCTTGAGGATGTGATGAACTGTTGTGAAAACTGTCAATGTAATTCGAGCACGAGGACTGTACCACAGAGAAATTTAAGCTTTTCTATCTGATGTCTATGCTGAATACAGGGACCTGCTGTACCATTCTGAGGTACACTGGCTAAGTCTAGGCTCCATGATGCAACATTTTTTCCCATGAGATCAGAAATTTACCAGTTTTTGAAAGAGAAGGACAGACCTCTTCATGAGCTCAGTGACCCTCTATGGTTGGCAGACCTTACAATTTTGGTTGATCTTAGTGATTATCTTAACTCACTGAACAAGAGTCTACAAGGCAAAGACCAGCTCGTGCCGCAACTTTATGTAAACATGAAAGCTTTTTGTGCAAAGCTTCGTCTCTTTGAGACACATCTACGCAACTTCAATGTTTTGCATTTTATTCCTTGTGGATGCAGAAGAAGTGGAAGAGAGTCTGCAGTTGGAACTTATTGAAATGCAGTGTGATGATTCTCTAAAGAATCAACATCAGCTCCTCTCCCTACCCGACTTCTACCAGCACTTGGAAAGACCAAGTTTCCTTTGATGAGAAGCTACGTAAAAAGAACGTCTGTTCGGCTCAACATACATATGTGTGCAAACATTTTCTCTGTTAACTCTGAACAAATGCAGATTGAGAACCAAAATGACCGACAGCAATCTCTGAGGCCAAAGCAAAACTTACTCCTGACCTGACAGCTACCTTTCAGTCCAAAGCACATCACTGCTCCCACTAAGTGCAACACTGTTCCCACTATAGGTGAGCTAAAAATATATATATTACACAGTATTCATGCATTAATAAGCTACATTTAAAAAAAAAAAAATAAATTCAAGTTGTATGGGTTCCACTGGTATATAGCAGTCTTTAAGTCATTCCACAGATTCTCAATTGGATTGAGGTCTGGGCTCTGACTAGGCCATTCATTCAAGACATTTAAATGTTTCACCTTAAACCACTTGACTGTTGCTTTAGCAGTATGCTTAGGGTCATTTGTCCTGCTGGAAGCTGAACCTCCATCCCAGTCTCAAATCTCTGGAAGACTTGTTTGTGCACGATCATTCCTTCAATTCTGACCAGTTTCCCAGTCACTGCTGATGGAATAACATCCCCACAGCATGATGCTTCCACCACCATGCTTCACTGTGGGAATGATATTCTGGGGTGATGAGAGGTGTTTGGTTTGCACCAGACATAGAGTTTTCCTTGATGGCCAAAAAGCTAAATTTTATTCTCATCTGACCAGAATAGCATCTTCCATATGTTTGGGGAGTCTCCCACATGCCTTTTGGGGAACATTTTGCTTTTTTTTCTTCTGGCCACTCTCCTGTAAAGCCCAGCTCTTTGGAGTGTACGGCTTAAAGTGGTCCTATGGACAAATACAATCTCCGCAGTGGAGCTTTGCAGCTCCTTCAGGGTTATCTTTTTGGTCTTTTTGTTGCCTCTCTGATTAATGCCATCCTTTCAATTCAGTTCAGTTTTATTGGTCATTGTCTCAAGGCAGCTTTACAGAAATATATAAACACAGGATGCAGATTTTAAGTGTGTAGATTAAACCCAATTGAGAAATCCGGTGGTGACAGTGGCAAGGAAAAACTCCCTAAGATTTTGTGAGGAAGTAACCTTCAGAGGAACCAGACTCAGAAGGGAACCCATCCTCATCTGGGTAACAACAGGTGGTGTAAAAGCAAATTTAAAGTTCATTATGGTTTTTATATGAAGTCTGTTTGTTGAACTAGTCCACTGTTCAAAGGAGAGCAGAGTACAAAACTGCATGTGGTAGTTGCAGTCCCGGGGCCTTAGTAGCAACCATACACCCAGCAACCACAGTGGTCCACTCCTTGCCTGGTCTGTGAGTTTTTATGGGCGGCCCTCTCTTGGCAGGTTTGTTGTGATGTCATATTCTTTCCATTTTTTAATAATGGATTTAATGGTGCTCCCTGGGATGTTAAAAGTTTATATATTTTTTCATAACCCATCCCTGATCTGTACTTCTCCACAATTTTGTCCCTGACCTGTTTGGAGAGCTCCTTGGTCTTCATGGTGCCACTTGCTTGGTGGTGTTGCAGACTCTGGGGCTTTTCAGAACACGTATATACAGTATCTGTCACGTATCCGGAAACTCTGGACTTTCCCATCAGCCACTTCACTACACCACATGACCACATGCGCTACCACATGCACCTGATTCACGTTTTGGTTAATGAGCACCCATGTGTATATATAGTCTTTGTCTGCACTCTCTCCTTGTCTTTCGTCGTCTGAGACTCCTGTCTTTCATGTCAGTGTGTTTTGTGTCTTGCCATAGTCTCTTGCCAAGTTGTCTTAGTGTTTGATTAGTAGTCTGTTTGTTTATATTAAATGTTTAAAAATCTGTGACTGCTTCTGCCTCAACCTCAATTCGTGACAGTATCTCACAAAAATTAGTACACCCCTCACATTTTTGTAAATATTTGATTATATATTTTCGTGACAACACTGAAGAAATTACACTTTGCTACAATGTAAAGTAGTTAGTGTACAGCTTGTATAACAGTGTAAATTTGCTGTCCCCTCAAAATAAATCAACACACAAATTACAGGTTGTAATGCAACAAAATAGGAAAAATGCCAAGGGGATGAATACTTTTGCAAGGCACTGTACCAGTTGTCTTTTGAAAGGATGGTCAATAATTGACTCATCTGGATACTGGATACAAAGAAACAAATAAATGACTTCCAGTGTTTTTAGATAGGTTTCATAAGGAAGGAACACGTTGTTGCTGTCTTTTTTGGCCAGGACTTGGATATATGGTGTGCTGAAAGACCTTTATCAGATGGGTTTTAGAGGACAATTACCCACCTTCATCACCAATTTTCTGGCTAGCAGATATTTCAGGGTCCGAGTAGGAAAAACATTATCAAAAACAAAAAAACGCATATAAGAACTGGGAGTTCCTCAGGTAAGCATACACTCCGTCATACATTTCACTATTAAAATGAACAGCATTGTCAATAACATTGGACCCATCATATTTTGTAGGCTTTATGTATTGCAGGCACCTGCAGCTGCTAAAGAGGGAAGAATATGGGCACAAGTGAAAGGCAATTACAGTTATTGTATTCACAAAATTAACCGGTGGTCAACTGAGAACAGTTTCAGATCTTCTAAAACCAAAACAGTCTGTACCCTTTTTGCCTCCAACGATCCCTTCATCATGATCCAGAACTCAATATTAATATAGATCCCATCAAAGACATTAAGGAGACTAAGTTCTTAGCCTTTTCTGGGATAACAAAATGACTTTTATCCCACATATGAAAACATTTTAAAAACAAGTGTCTTAAAGCCATGAATATAATCAAAGAGTTAGCCAAAACTAAATGGGGGCAGAGTACGCAATACTTTTACGACTTTATAGAGTATTGATTCGATCAAGTCTGGACTACCGGAGCATAATTTATGACTCTGCCAAGAAATTATATAAACAGATGCTTGATACAGTCCATCATCAGCGATTACGGCTCACCTTGGGATCATTCAGAACCTCACCAGTGCAAAGTTTGTTCATTGAAGCCAACGAAGCATCACTTCAAAACAGACTGTTGAAGCCATCACTCCAATATGCTCCAATCAAACTAAAGGCAAACAAAAATTACCCAGCCTATTCTACAGTCTTTGATCCCCAATAAATTCATCAGTATGAGAACAAATGTAGAAGCACCAGACCTTTTGGTATCCACATTAAACCACATTTAGACGTAAACTGAAACATAAACTTGGCCAATCTTTACCAGAGGCAGTTCAGTTCTTAACCCCCCTGGACACTAAGGAAATCAATCATAAATATGTATTTCACTCATCAGAAGAAAGGAATGACTCAGTCAAATGTATACAGATTCCAATATTAAGATGTTAGAAGTCTCTTTCCTTCTCACTTACCTATATTTACAGATGCTATGAAAGTGGAAAACGGCGTAACTGTAGCAATGGTAACAGGATCACAACACTATGGAATTTGAAACCTAAAATAATGCTAAATTTTCAAATCTGAAGCATGTGCCTTACTCCTAGCCCTAGAATACATTGGAAAAGCAGAGCAAAATAATTTTATAAACTGCACAGACTCCAAATCATGTCTCGATCAATGGAAACCTTAAAAACTGACTGTCCCCTTGTAGACTGCTTTTAACTAAAGTAGATGCGGATATTGTGCAAAGGAGGCAATTCATTAGGAAGTAGAATAGTGTCAAATTCCCCCCATTTGCCAATCTTGGTGTTCTCTGGCAAATGCCAAACATCCTGCACGGTGTTGGGCTGTAAGCACAACACCCACCTGTGGACATCGGGCTCTCAGTCTGTTTCTGACCGTTTGAGTAGACACATGCACATTTGTGGCCTGCTGGAGGTCATTTTGCAGGGCTCTGGCAGTGCTCCTCCTGCTCCTCCTTGCACAAAGGCGGAGGTAGCAGTCCTGCTGCTGGTTTGTTGCCCTCCTACATCTCCTGATGTGCTGGCCTGTCTCCTGATAGTGCCTCCATGCTCTGGACACTACGCTGACAGACACTTCAAACCTTCTTGCCACAGCTCGCATTGATGTGCCATCATGGATGAGCTGCACTACCAGAGCCACTTGTGTGGGTTGTAGACTCCGTCTCATGCTACCACTAGAGTGAAAGCACCACCAGCATTCAAAAGTGACCAAAACATCAGCTAGGATGCATAGTAACTGAGAAGTGGTCTGTGGTCACCACCTGCAGAACCACTCCTTTATTGGGGGTGTCTTGCTAATTGCCTATAATTTCCACCTGTTGTCTATTCCATTTGCACAACAGCATGTGAAATTGATTGTCAATCAGTGTTGCTTCCTAAATGGACAGTTTGATTTCATCGGAGTGTGATTGACTTGGAGTTACATTGTGTTGTTTAAGTGTTCCCTTTATTTTTTTGAGCAGTGTATGTGTGTGTGTGTGTGTGTGTGTGTGTGTGTATATATATATATACACACACACACACACACATACATACACTGCTCCCATGCAGGTCAAATGTGTCTTTCTGATTGTAGAAAAAATCTCTTTCTGATTGTAGAAGCATTCACTTTGACCACAACCACAATCTCTGCTTGATCTATCGACCACAACCACAACCTCACTGTACAGCTCAGCTTAACCACACTCAAGCCAACTAGAATGGCCAGGAACCTTGGGGTGATTCTTGATGACAGCTTGACCTTTACAGACCACATCTCAACAACTGCATGGTCCTGTAGGTTCATCCTGTACAACATCAAGAAAATCAGACCCTACCTCACCGAACAGGCTACACAGATACTAGTCCAGGCTCTTGTTATCTCAAAACTGGACTACTGCAACTCACTACTCACTAAGAAACAAACAAACAAACAAATAAACAAAAAAAAATGCAGTTATGCATTTTGCATAACTGGTGGACAGTTATGCAAAATGCCTATGAGTTATTATGCTAATGGGGGTGCAATACTTGCTTCCAAGGTCAAGGGTGGACTTACTTTTTCCACATATCACATCTATTGATAGTTCTGTTGAATAAATTATTGAAAAAGCAATTTTGTACTTGTGGTTTTGTTCAAGTATATGGAATTCATTAATAGGCATTGTTTCAAAGATGATCAAATGTTTATAAAAACAACTACAGTGGTGTGAAAAAGTGTTTGCCCCCTTCCTCATTTCCTGTTCCTTTGCATGTTTGTCACAGTTAAGTGTTTCGGAACATCAAACCAATTTAAACAATAGTCAAGGACAACACAAGTAAACACAAAATGCCATTTGTAAATGAAGGTGTTTATTATTAAAGGTGAAAAAAAATCCAAACCATCATGGCCCTATGTGAAAAAGTGATTGCCCCCTAAACCTAATAACTGGTTGGGCCACCCTTAGCAGCAACAACTGCAACCAAGCATTTGCGATAACGTGCAATGAGGCTTTTACAGCGTCCTGGAGGAATTTTGGCCCACTCATCTTTGCAGAATTGTCCTAATTCAGTTACATTAGAGGGTTTTCGAGCATGAACGGCCTTTTTAAGGTCATACCACAACATCTCAATAGGATTCAGGTCAGGACTTTGGCTAGGCCACTTCAAAGTCTTCGTTTTGTTTTTCTTCAGCCATTCGGTGGTGGACTTGCTGGTGTGTTTAGGATCATTGTCCTGCTGCAGAACCCAAGTTCGTTTCAGCTTGAGTACACGAACAGATGGTCGGACGTTCTCCTTCAAGATCTCTTGGTAGACAGCAGAATTCATAGTTCCTTTTATCACGGCAAGTCTTCCAGGTCCTGAAGCAGCAAAACAGCCCCAGACCATCACACTACCACCACCATATTTTACTGTTGGTATAATGTTCTTTTTATGAAATGCAGTGTTCCTTCTACGCCAGATATACTTGGACACACACCTTCCAAAGAGTTCCACTTTTGTCTCATCGGTCCACAGAATGTTGTCCCAAAAGTCTTGGGGATCATCAAGATGTGTTGTGGAGAAATTGAGACGAGCTTTGATGTTCTTTTTGCTCAGCAGTGGTTTTCTCCTTGGAACTCTGCCATGCAGGCCATTTTTGCCCAGTCTTTTCCTGATGGTGGAGGCATGAACACTGACCTTAACTGAGGCAAGTGAGGCCTGCAGTTCTTTGGACATTTGGTCTTTTGTGACCTCTTGGATGAGTCGTCGCTGCGCTCTTGGGGTAATTTTGGGCGGCCGGCCACTCCTGGGAAGGTTCACCACTGTTCCATGTCTTCGCCATTTGTGGATAATGGCTCTCACTGTGGTTCGCTGGATTCCCAAAGCTTTGGAAATGGCTTTATAACCCTTTCCAGACTGATAGATCTCAATTACTTTCTTTCTCAATTGTTCCTGAATTTCTTTGGGTCTCGGTAGCTTTTAAGGATCTTCTGGTGGACCTTACTGTGTCAAGCAGCTCCTATTTAAGTGATGCCTTGATTGTGAACAGGTGTGGCAATAATCAGGCCTGGGTGTGGCTAGAGAAATTGAACTCAGGTGTGGACAACCACAGTTATAGTATGTTTTAACAAGGGGGGCAATCACTTTTTCACACAGGGCCATGATGGTTTGGATTTTTTTTCACCTTTAATAATAAACACCTTCATTTACAAATTGCATTTTGTGTTTACTTGTGTTGTCCTTGACTATTGTTTAAATTGGTTTGATGTTCCGAAACACTTAAGTGTGACAAACATGCAATGGAACAGGAAATGAGGAAGGGGGCAAACACTTTTTCACACCACTGTATATATGAAACATACTTTGCGAACTAGTACTATGTTGTTTTTTTTCTTGTTTTTTTCTTTTAGAATCTTCACATTCTTGATATTAAAATACGCAGGATAGTGTGAATTTCAATAATAAACAAAAACATGTCATTTAAGCAATATGCATATGTCAATCAATTCTAAGGAGGCAGAGCCTAATTTACTCAAACATCTATAACTTTTTATTGCTTGCATGTTTATTCACAAAATATTTAAAGACATATACAGGATGAAATCAGGTCATCTGCCAAGTTTGGGGTGTGGTCATGAATAGGGGCAGGGATAAAGACAGATTGTTTCTAGGTACTATATAGTCCAATTGAGCTGAAATTAGGCATGGTGCATCAATGTGCTTCAATATAACTGGATTGTTGATAACCTAATTACTGAAAAAACATAGCTACCATCGGCTAGTCAGATTTCAGCAGGCATTTGTCATGGTTAACTCATTATATCAGTTCATACTGGGTCCCTACAGAAACTACACTGCCAGTTTTGTGATGATAGCTCAATGTCTTTTACATTACATTTATTCATTTAGCAGACGCTTTTATACAAAGTGACTTACAAATGAGGAAATACAAGCAAAGCGATATCAAGCGGAGAACAATACAAGTAATGCGACCATACAAGATTTATAATTGAGTTCTAGAGAGGGCTAGTGTAAGTTTTTATTTATTTAAAAAATAATAATTTTAATTAATGTGGGGGGTTGGCAGGTTAGGGGTTAGTTAAGTGCTCATGGAAGAAGTGGATCTTTAGCTTTTAAAAACACAATAATATATATTTTATTTTAAATAATAAAAAACTCCTACTACATATTTTGTCCAATCTTCACCAAATTTGGGTCACATTAGCTTGAGATGTGTCTAAACAAAAGTTATCAAATGAACTCTGATATTCACAACTGCTCTTCCATGATGGAGTGGCAAATGCATGAAACTACAAATCATTCTTGAATCCCTTTGCCTATAGTTATGGCTCTGCTTTTCTGTGATTGCTTATACAACCATTGCAGCACATCTGTGAATGTGCAGCTCAGAGTCTTTAGACTTGGTCCTCAAAAAAGCTGCCTGAAGACATAATAATTATTAATTGTTTTTACTTCTCTAAAATTAATTGTGCAGACCGAACCACAAGTCTTACTAACGTGATAGTTTGTTCAATAAGTAGAACTCCCTCCCACTACTCTGGCAAGTGATGGGCCCAAATGAACCAATGGTGTCACTATAGCCCAGCTGTTCATATTTCACAATTTTGGTGTTAGACTACTGAGCACAGTGCCACCCTCAATAATTTATATATATATATATATATATATATATATATATATATATAGATAGATATATATAGATTAAACTCTTTATTGAACATAAATACAGAACTTGAAACAAACGTAGTCCTTACCGAGACACATGAAACGTAGCATAGAAACGATCTACCCGTATAGCATTAAAGCAACAACAAAAATCCCGCGCCGTGCTCCGTAACCACGGCGGTTAAATAGCAAACATAATCATCCCTTAACTCTCTACACCTGTGATAACTCAAGGTGGTTAAGCTAGCGCTCCACCCGGAAGTGAGTGAACCCAAGCAAAGTCATGCGGTTTGTCCGAAGACGAGTCACAGTGCCATAGTGCCCTCTGCTGGCTATATTGTGACAGAACCCCCCTCCAAAGGGGGTCCTGGGCCCCTATCCGAAATGTCACTTGCTGCCCCTGGAAATGAGGCAGTCTTCGTTGGCCAGCAGATGGGCTGCGCAACACCCCCACCAGAGTCGAGAGTCGGGGTACCACCCCCGGCGGCTCTGGAACGCAGGACCGTGGAGCGAAGTCCTCGGCAGAGCAGGACTTCGGGGCAACGTCCTCGGCGGAGCAGGACTTGGCTGCCTGTGTCAGTAGACACAGGCCTGAGTGGAATTTGGGTGTCAGAGACTGGCGACCTGACTTGGACCTGGACCTTGGCCTGGACTTGGATCTCAGGGAATTGAGACTGAACTTGGATGTCAGGAACTTGAGGCTTGGCTTGGATGTGAGCTTGGGACTCGGCTTGGACGTGAGCTTGGGACTCGGCTTGGACTTGAGCTTGGGACTCGGCTTGGACTTGAGCTTGGGACTCGGCTTGGTCTTGAGCTTGAGTCTTGGCTGGGACTTGAGACTTGGCTTGGACATGAACTTGAGACTTGGTTTGGACATGAACTTGAGACTTGACTTGGACTTGAGTCTTGGCCTGGACTTGGACTTGAGACGTGGCTTGGACTTGGACTTGAGACATGGCAAACATAATCATCCCTTAACTCTCTACACATGTGATAACTCAGGGTGGCTAAGCTAGCGCTTCACCCGGAAGTGAGTGAACCCATGCAAAGTCACGTGGTTTGTCCAAAGACAAGTCACAGTAACATAGTGCCCTCTGCTTGCTATATCATAACACACTTGGTGCACTATTTGCCACTCAAGCACTCTTTGTGAGGAGTGCTTGTACCCAGTAGATCAACTTTTGGCTATATTATTATTCTACAATAGAAGTCTATGGCAGCCCCTTAACCACATGTTAAAGAGAAATTTGGCAGACTCATTGGACATAGTGCCAATAGTCATTGTACCAATTATCTGCTTTTCCCCATCAATGCCTCTGTCACCAATAGGTCACATTGAAAATACATTGATGCTTTTAACTTATGACCCATTTGAATAGGAAAGTATTTCTTTGTTCACATTAATTCTCGAGTCATGCCAATTTCAACAGACCCCATGATGAAATTTCACACCATTTTTTTTAAATGTTTGAAATTTCACAGCCCACAATTTTGGTTCAGTCTTCACCAAATTGACTCAGTGATCTTTAGACAAATCTATATGAAACTTATCTGAATGTTTTTTGACAATCAAAACCATCACTCAAATGAATTTGATGGTCATATTTCAACAACAGCTTGATGGATTGACATGAAAGTGAAATGGCGTCCCCGTTGTGTCCAAAAATTTTCTTTTTCTTTTGAGTACTATATACTCTAACAGTATATCATACATGCTTGTTGATCGGAAAGTGCTTGTAAGTCGGAAAGTCAGTGCTGGGGCCTTCAATGGCCTCACAGCATACAAAGCTTTCTATTCTTTATGTGAAATTACAAAGCTTTCTATGCTTTATGTGAAATTTGGCACAGTGACAGAGGACAGTCTTAGCTACCAATAAACCAATTTTGGTGTATGACACTCAAGCCCTCCAGCACAATATTAGTGCCACTAATAGGGAAAATTTGGACAAACATTTAGAATAATAATTCCACAACGCAATATCCTCGAAACAAGATTCCACTTTCATTTGATTCTTTGGGTTAACTGTAGTTGAACAGACACTATGATCTTAAAAAGGTTTGTTTTTCCCCACTTCTTGTCCTGCAAAGGTATTTGTTGCACAATGTAAGGGACTCTATTTAGTTTTGTCTAAATATACATCTAATGGTCATTATAATTCACAAATTTCCAAAATTGATCTTAACCACATTAAACAGCAAACCAAGATTCTTCTTTCATTTTATTATCTTCAAGGTGTTGAGTGTTCTTGATGTAACGACTATATTTTTTGTCAATACAGGAAGTTGGCCATTTTAAATGTTAAAAAAAGCTGCTTTCACTTCTTCTCCTAGAAATTTTGTCATCAAGAGCATCAAGAGACCAAAACTTGTTTCTCAGATTTTTTGCTATGATGGACAGTTTGTCCATAACACACCAACAATTGTGATGTCACCAAACAGGAAGTGATGGCATATATCAGCAATGGGTGATGGATTTTAACTAAACTTTGTAGATGAGTAAATAACCTCAATAGTTTTGTCTAAATATCCTCTGGGGGCACTATAATTCACAAATAAGTTAAACTGCACATATATTTTAAAACACTTTTCACTCATGATTATTATTATTATTATTCTTTCTCTTGATTCCCTACAAGGTACTGAGTGTTCCTCGTGTAAAGAATTTAAAAATTTTCCAACCAGGAAGTTTAATTACATTTTTTTTTTTATTCCACCAAACAGGATGAGAAGACACATCTCATTAACACTTTTAGGTATTGACATCAAACATGTAAAATATATTTTACAGCATGACATAAAGTTAAGAAACATAATTTGCTTCATTTGAATTTTGAGAGGGCTACCAAAAACAGAAAGAGATGCAATATCTCATCAATGGCTTCATATTTTGCTTAAAATTTAAAATATCTTCAGAAACAAGCACAGAGACAAGCACTGAGATTCTCACTAGCTTCTGCTCTTCCTCTATAGCCAATAGGTGAGGCAAGAAAGTAGTTGGCCCTTTTAATTGCTGCTTGCAACTATATCTGTTTACCTATATTTATTTATTTATTATTATTATTATGCAAGCAGCCAAGCCAAATACGTGTTTAAGACAATGCTTACATTTATTTTCATTTTTCTTTTAATATTGCCAAAATATAAAAGCTTTGTGGAAAACTAACTGGAGCATAATAAAGTGGAAAAAAAAGAACAACTTAAAGAAACTAAATTTATTTTGCCTACTTAACCTGCTCGGGCCCTTCCCCCCCCACCACTACTTTTTTATTGATGTGAATTTTTTGTCGTGGATGACTTGGGTCCGTTGGCACATCAGTGTGCGACGAGAAAGGCTTGAAGAGATGAAGGAGAAGGATGGGTTTGCATACAATTACCGTATTGTCTTCAGGACCAGTCAGGTAACACACCCTATATTCCTATAAGTTGTTGTGTGTATTAGAGCTTCAAGGATAAGCAAGAAAATAATAGGCAATAACTAGGTAGGTAAAGTTCATGAGAAACATTGATGTTTGCTTGACAGACATTCTGAAAGTGTGGAACTGTTTCATAAGCTTGAAGAAGTTCAGACTGAAAGAAAAAGAAAGAACGAAAGGGTAACAGACAGAAAGGCAGACAGACAGTTACTGGTAGAAAATATGATGACAAATAGCCTGAAGGGCAATGCTGAGTTTGGTTTAGGAGTTTCAACAGTCCAAAATGTTTGGTCAATTTGAGCTTCAGTAACAGGAAAACCATAATTCTGATCAGTTAGAAAAGCAGAACAGGCTGAAGGTGTTTGGGATGTTTGGTGCATGTAGCTTGAAAACTGATGCTCATAATAATAATAATAATAATAATAATAACTACAATTGACATTTTGTTGCAGTAGTTTTGTGATTCCACTTATTTTTTTAGTTAAGGTGCATGTGATGTACACTAGAATACCCATAACACAATTATTCTCATTGAGTTGATCGCTATTTTGGAGGGTAACATGCACTATGCAGCCAACTCTAAAAGTATTGGCACCCGACCTATCCAATTCTACAAGTATTGGCACCCCATCTATCTAACTCTACAAGTATTGACACCCAATCTATTTATCAAATCAATTATACAAATATTGGCAAACTATCTGTCTCTTTCTTTTAAAACTGCACATTACCTTCAGATTTCAAACTTTGTCAAGCCAACATCAAAGTTTGTTGTAAACTTTACCTATCTAGTTGTTTTTGTTGTTGTTGTTGTTGTTGTTATTATTCTTATGTTGGCTTGACAAGGCCAATATACTGTTCTTCTTTATAAGCTTATTATTATTATATCAGCATTATGGCTGCACCACAAATTTCATGCCAGCACTACGCTCTCGTTAAAAGTAATAATAATATGCTAAAAATACTTACATCTAACTGCCATTTTTTATTCCTCCAAATTATGTCCAATATTCACCAAATTTGGCTCACATCATCTTGAGACCTGTCTGAGCAAAACTGATCAAAGGAACTCTGATATTCAGAATCTTTCTCCCATGAAGGACTGGCAAATTTGTGAAACTACAAATCATTCTTGAATCCCTTTGCCTATAGTTATGGCTCATTCTTTCATGTGATTCCTTATGCATCAATTATAGCACCTCTGTAAATATGTGGCGCACAGAGTCTGGGTGCTTGACCCCCAAAAATGCCTCTTGCTGCTTTAATTATTATTATATTGGATTGACAAAGCCAACAATTCTTTTCTTTACACTACTCCTCCCAGAGCTTTCAAGCTACATCCACCAAACTTGGTACAGACCCATTCACTTACATTGATGATATAATTTTCAGAGCCACCATATTCTATCTAATCAACTCTACAAGTATTGGCACTCTTTCTATTTATCTATCCCTATCAATCAAATCAACTCTATAAATTTTGGCACCCTGTCAATCCAACTCTAGAAGTTTGATAGATAGACAGGGTGCCAATATTTGTATAGTTGGATAGATAGATACTTGTACAGTTAGCCTCGGCAGCAATACCCTCAACTAGGCGCTTCCTGTAGCTGTGGATCAGAACTGCACATCGTCCAGGAGGAATTTTAGCCCATTCTTCCCAGGAGAATTACTTTAGCTCGGTCATATTCTTTGAACGTCTCATGTGTATGGTTTTCTTCAAGTCATTCCATAGCATCTCTATTGGGTTGCAGTCCGGGCTCTGACTTGGCCACTCTAAAAGTCGGATTTTGTTTTTCTATAGCCATTCTATTGTGGACTTGCTCCGGTGTTTTGGGTCATTGTCCTGTTGCATCATCCAACTTCTACACAGTTTCAGCAGACGTACAGACATTCTCACATTATCCTGAAGAATTGTCGGATGTACTTGGGAATTCATCTTCCCCTCAATGATTGCAAGCTGGCCAGGCCCTGATGCAGCAAAGCAGGCCCAAATCATGGTGTTTCCTCCACCATACTTTACGGTTGGGATGATGTGCGTGTGTGTGTTCATGATGATATGCCGTGCCCTTTCTATGTCAGTTGTAGTGCTGTGTGGTTTTTCCAAATAGTTCAATCTTAGTTTCATCAGTCCACAAAACATTTTGCCAATACCGCTGTGGAGTATCAATGTGCTCTTTTGCAAACTTCAAGCGTGCAGCAATGTTCTTTTTAGTAAGCAGTGGCTTCCTTCGTGGTGTCCTGCCGTAGATACCCTGCTTGTTCAATGTTTTGTGTATTGTATACTAATGAACAGAGAATGTTAGCCAGTTCCAATGAAGCCTTCAAATCTTTGGCTGTCATTCAGGGTTGTTTCTTTACCTCATTGATAAGTCTTTGTGCTCTTGGTGTCATTTTGAATTGGCGCGCAATTCTTGGTAGAGTAGCAACAGTACCAAAGTGTCTCCATTTGTAGAATGTTTGCCTAACTGTAGACTGGTGAATTTCTAAAGTCTTTGAAATCACTTTGTGACCCTTGCCAGCTTTATGTAAATCAAGTATTCTTGATCGTAGATCCTCTGAAAGCTCTTTTTTGGCAAGGCATGGCTCACATAAGCATGTGCTTCTTGTGCAGAGCAAACTCCAAAAGTTTGATGGGTCAAAGTAGCTGTTTTTATCAGTCAAAGTAGCTGTAGTTGACACCTCCAAACTCATTTTCTTAACAAGACTCCAGGTGTGCAAAAGAAAATAAGCTTTTTTGAGGTCATCAACTCAAGGTTTCACAAGGGTTTTTTTTGGTTGTTCTCAATAAAGACATGAAATATCAGAATTTTTTTGTGTGTTATTATTGAAGACACATTATATTTGTCAATACCTTTGACTTAGATGAAGATCAGATCACATTTTATGACAAATTTATTCAGAAAACCATGAAATTCCAAAAAGCTCACATACTTTTTACTTACTTTATCTAATCAACTCTACAAGTATTGCCACCCTAGATACCTATCTAGCTAGATAATCAATTTTAGAAGTATTGCACCCTGTCTCTCTAACTCTACAAATACTGACACCCTACCTGTCCAATCAACTCTTCAAGTATTGGCACCATATCTATCTAGCTCTACTGGCACCCTATCGATCCAACAACTCTAGTATTGACACCCAATCTATTCATCTAATCAACAATACAAATATACAAATAAGCATACCTGTACCAGTTTATCTGCAAAGATTTTTCCTGTTTGGCGTGATGACGTTTATTGTCTCCAACAACATCTGTCAACCGCCTTTTACATTACACGTAAAAGCTTTAAAAACTCATGAGTGGGGAATTACTGGTGTACTTTATGTCGTAGAATTAGACGTGAAAATATTTTGAGCTTGTGTTCACCACAGACCTTATTTCAGTCTTTTAACCAAAATCCAATTTAAAAAAAAACCCATTGACTTCGTGACGATGAAACCGGAAGGGATAAAATGCTAACTTGTTTCAGGGTTTTGGCATACAAAATGACCTCATCCCTCCGCTGCTCTATGGTGTCACGTATCTGGGAAACCCGGACTCCATTTCCCATCAGCCACTGCACTACACCACATGACCACATGCGCTACCTCATGCACCTGACTCACGTTTCTGTTAATGAGCACTCTTGTGTATTTATAGTCCTTGTCTGCACTTTCTCCTTGTCTTTCGTTAACGTAGACTCCCGTCATTTATGTCCGTGTCCTTGTCCCATGCCACAGAGTTTTTGCCACGTTGTCTTTGTTTCAAGGTTTGTTTGTTTGTTTGTTCACTATTAAATGTTTAAATCTGCAATTGCTCCTGCCTCATTCTCCAAACGTGACAGAACGAAAGACCGTGACTACGAAGCAGTAGATTTTTTATTTATTTATTTTTTTCGGATACAGCAGTTTGCTCCCACCCTCCCTCCCCGATGGGTCTCATGGATTCCCCTCTGTTCGCCGACCTCAAGGACTCCCCGCTGTTCAGCTACCTCAGAGTCGCGCAGCCGGTGAGTCTTGTGAAGGAAGTCTCTCTGCCGCCCCGCTATGTGTGTGAGGACGCTCCAGCTCCGTGCGGACTCATGAATTCCCCTCTGTTCGCCGACCTCAAGGACTCCCCGCTGTTCAGCTACCTCAGAGTCGCGCAGCCGGTGAGTCCTGTGAAGGAAGTCTCTCTGCCACCCCGCTATGTGTGTGAGGACGCTCCAGCTCCGTGCGGACTCATGAATTCCCCTCTGTTCGCTGACCTCAGGGATTCCCCGCTGTTCAGCTACCTTAAGGTGCCTCAGCCTTCCTGTTCAGTTGCGGTCGTCGCTCAGCCGTCCTGTTCAGCTGAGGTCGTCGCACAGCCTTCCTGTTCAGCTGAGGTCGTCGCACAGCATCCCTGCTCGGCTGTGGACGCCGCTCAGCATCCCTGCCCGGCTGTGGGCGCCGCTCAGCATCCCTGCCCGGCTGTGAACGTCGCTCAGCATCCCTGCCCGGCTGTGGACGTCGCTTGGCCTTCCTGCTCGGCTGTGGACATCGCTCGGCCTTCCTGCTCGGCTGTGGACGTCGCTCGGCCTTCCTGCTCGGCTATGGACGGTCGCGCGCTTCCTGCTCGGCTGAGGTCGTCGCTCGGCCTTCCTGCCTCGGCTGCGGTCGTCTCTCTGCCATCCTGCTTCGCTGAGGACGTCACTTTGCCTCCACGTTCCGCTGAAGACGTCGCTCCTTTCCCTCGCTGCGCCTCAGTGGGTCGCTCCCCTTCCTGCTCCACGGAGGACTCCGTCCCCCCTCATGCTTCGCGGGAGAGCGTCGTTCCTCCCTTGGGCCTCGCGGAAACTCGCGCCTCTCCCTGGCCTCGCGGAGAACCTCGCGCCCCCCCGTGAGCCTCGCGGGAGAACCTCGCCTCCCCCGTGAGCCTGGCGGAGAACCTCGCTTCCCCCGTGAGCCTCGCGCGAGAACCACGCGCCCCCGTGCGCCTCGTAAGGTACTTCGCTCCCCCCTTGAACCGCGGGGTGAAGCCCGCTCCGCTCTCCTATCCCGTGGGGGACGTCACCCCGCTTTCATGCTCTGCCAAGGACGTCCCCCTGCCCCCCTGTGCCATTGTGGAAGCTGCCCGGCCTCCTGGTTTTGCTGGGGACTTTTTGCCCGGAGGGCCGGGACCTCCGGGTGGGGGACCTTTTGATTTTGGGCGCTCTGGGAGTAGCGCCCTTAGGGGAGGGTTATGTCACGTATCTGGGAAACCCGGACTCCATTTCCCATCAGCCACTGCACTACACCACATGACCACATGCGCTACCTCATGCACCTGACTCACGTTTCTGTTAATGAGCACTCTTGTGTATTTATAGTCCTTGTCTGCACTTTCTCCTTGTCTTTTGTTATCGTAGACTCCCGTCATTTATGTCCGTGTCCTTGTCCCATGCCACAGAGTTTTTGCCACGTTGTCTTTGTTTCAAGGTTTGTTTGTTTGTTTGTTCACTATTAAATGTTTAAATCCGCAATTGCTCCTGCCTCATTCTCCAAATGTGACATATGGTAACTGGCTGTAAGTTTAGGAAGTGCTTGATTTGATATGCAGTAGAGTTGTCGATGAACTTTAAACGTTAATATTGCAGTCGATCTTGTTCATGTAATCGTGGGCAGCCAGATAATCAGGAAATCCTATTTGGGAACTGATCCCATGTGCACGTTGTGGAAAATTTCCCATCAGAATTTGCAATGCACACTAATGTAAAATGACTCTAGAGGAGCAAACAGGCAAACATAAAATATACATCTCCATAGAAATTTCAGCACCTAACTAGTCCCACCCCATTTGACTTGCAGACACTGATCATACTTCAAATCACTCAGAATTTTGTGAAAGTGTGCGATTACTTTCCTCACCATTCCCACCTATGTGTCCGGAAATTCTTGATGAAACTTCCCCCCCCATACAAACTCATTGAGAAATCAGTAGCAGGACTTGGCAGGCGATAAATGAATCAACAAAGTACTGCAGCCATGTCATACATCAAAACAATCAGTGAGGAGAATTGCTTTATGGGGATGACAACTCAGTGTGCAGAAACGCATTATGGGTATTTTAGTGACGTCACATGCATGTTCACCCCAAAAATAAGTGGAATCACAAAACTACCTCAATGTAGACATATCAAAACACTCAGCTCAATCAGGAGAATTGCATTTAGGGTATTCTAGTGACATTATGAGTGCAGCTGCATATAGGTGTCAAATTTTGCATGGGCAAGCACCATTCACATTTTCTTCAGAAAATGTAAAATCTAGTTAGTGGTGCTTGCTTTGTAAAGCATCACTATTATAATTGTCCATACATATTATTATTATCATTATTATTATTGTTATTATTATTATTGTTATTATTATTTATTATTATATACTTATTTTACTTTCTTCTTCTTCTTCTTTTGATTCTCTCAGACACATTTTTGGCGCATAACTAGTCTTGCACCTTTTGCGTCACGATAACAAAACATACCTCAAAACATGCGGCCCAATTGGCAGAGGTGTGCTGCTACTTTTCTTAGTGTTTCCACATGTTGTTTGCATGCCTGTGGCCAAAAACCCACATTTTTGGCCCATAGAGAATGAATGGGGAATAAACATGGGTGGCACAACTTGCAGCTCGGACGTCATTCGGCTGACGGTCTTGTATCACACGTCCTCTCATATGTCTTAGGGAGTAGACCCTGTATTTATATTTGACCTTTCATATTTTACATTCATTTTTTTTTTACATTTCATAGTCTCCATTTTTATATTGGCCTATTTATTCTCTTCCCTGTTAGCTGACTACTCTTCGAGGATCAATTCTAGAAGATGCAGTGCCTTCCACTGTGAGGCATGGCACAGCCCGTGGCCTTCCCCTGAAGGAGGTGTTGGAGTATGTAGTTCCTGAGCTCAACATTCAGTGCCTTCGACTGGCTCTCAACTCCCCCAAAGTCCCTGAACAGCTTCTCAAACTGGATGAGCAGGGGGTAAGTTCTTTATGACCTCCATCATCCATCTTCATGATGTGTACAGAATGTATAGAATGGGCCCTTCCATATTACCATTTCACTCATTTGGACCTTGGTGAAGGCTTTGTTTAGCTTTCCATTTGTTATTTTTGTTGAACCTACTGATCTGTGGTTGATTTGTATTTGTTCTTATTAAGCATATTATTACTATCAGCATTAGATAATCTTCATTTTACACTAGTTCTGTTTTATACTGACAGTTACATATTAAACTCTTCAAAATAATGAATAAATTCATTTACATGATCAGTGTAAATTGTTATTTTGTTTAAAGAGCTTATTTATTTAATTTAGTAGAGCCCTTCATATGCTAAATATAAGAGTTACATGTCTCCCAGAAGACAAAATACAAACAATTTACACCGGTCATCCTGTTCAAAGGTTTACACCAGCCTGACTCAGATTTTAAGTGTGTCAATTTATCCCTAATGAGCAAGCCGTTGGCGACGGTGGCAAGGAAAAAGTCCCTAATATGATATGAGGAAGAAACCTTGAGAGGAACCATACTCAGAAGGAAACCCATACTCAGCTGGGTAACAAAGGATAGTGTGAAAGTAAAATTCTTGATGGTTTTGATATGAAGTCTGTTTTGTTGAACTAGTCCACTGTTCACAAACGGAGACTTGAGTGCAAAATTGTATGTGGTAATACAATTTTAAGGCTATAGCAGTAACCATAGTCCCAGCAGTCACAGTGAAAATGTTAACCTGAAATTGAGGTTCAAAACCATTTCCATGGTACTTCAAGCGGCACCATCCTCAGCAATCTCCAGGCTGCACTCCTTGGGGTCTTCCTCAGTGGCAGAATGTAGCCTCCAGTTGATGAGAGCTCCTACGTCTGGTTGGAGCATCAGGACAGATCAGGCGGGTGTGAAAGCAGAAAGTATCATGATCACTGGCATCTCCATAATATCATGTGTGGTTCGACAGAAGGAGAGAGGGAAAGGAAGGTAATGGGGGGGAGTAAACAGTTCCCAGCCTGGACTTAAACACCGAGACTTTGTCTGAGTCCCGAACACTAATTGGACGGCTATTCCATAACTGTGGGGCTTTGTAAGAGAAAGCTCTTCTCCCTTTTGTTGCCTTCACTATTCGAGGTGCAAACAAATAGCCTGATCCTTTTGATCTAAGTAGGCGTGGCGGATCAGAAAAGACCAAAAGTTTGTTCAGGTACTGTGGCACCATCCAGTGCTTTATAGGTCAATAGTAGTATTTTATAATTCATGCAAAATTTTACTGGGAGCCAATGCAATGTGGATAAGATTAGGGTGATGTGGTCATACTTTCTGGTTCCAGTAAAGATTCTTGCAGCTTCATTCTGGATTAACTGGAGGATGTTCATGCACCTACTGTAACATCCAGAGAGTAAGGCATTACAATAATCCAGCCTAGAGGTGAAGAAAGCATGAACTAATTTTTCTGCATCATGTGCATCATTTTTTATTGTAGCAATATTTCTGAGATGAAGGCTATCCTAGTAATATGAGTTTACTTCTAGCTGCATGTGGTCCTAGTACAAGTACTTCTGTCTTGTAAGAATTAAGTAAAAGGAAGTTAATAAACATCTAATGTCCTTTACATATTCCTCAAAATTATTAAGCTGCTGTCTGTTGTCTGGCTTTGCTGAAACATACAGCTTTGTATGTTTTGTACAGCAGCATTACAGTACATATATTTTGACCCACAGGTAGCATATATAAAGAAAAAAGCATTGGGCCTAAAACATCAGACCTCGGTAAGATGTTGCCATGTATATCTATGAACTGATAGCGATCGGTCAAATAAGACCTGAACCAGGAGAGGAGCCTGAGGCTTCAATCAGTACATTTACATGGACAACAATAATCTGATATTAACCCGATTAAGACAATACTCTGATTAAAAAATTACTGTGTAAACAGTGATTACTGATTACTTTAATCTGACTAAAGTCATACTTGAAGTAAATACAAATCGAATTAAGACATGTGGAATACTCCTGTTCCAGTCGCATTATCATCGTGCATTACAGACTTGTAAACAGCGTAATCCCACTATTAACGTTGTGTGGGAGTTTTCACCGCATTTCACTGCGACAGGACACTTACACACACGGCATTGGTCAACAGTTTGATGGCAAAAAAGAGAGCATGGCTGCATCCAAAACTGCACATTTACCTACTATATAAAAGGCAAAATACACGAAATACATTTCGGCTACTATATAGTAGGAAAGTACGCGGTTTCGGACGCAGCCGCAAACCGCGTACTTATAGCATGACAAATAATTAACTGCATTTGAAGCTTTAATAAAATTAAAAATGAAACAGTCAAAACTGCATATGGTACCATAACGAAAACAAACTGTATGTTGATACATGAAATTGTATATATACAATATCTCACAAAAGTGAGTACACACCTCACATTTTTTAAAATATTTGATCATAACACAACACTGAAGAAATGACACTTTGCTACAATGTAAAGTAGTGAGTGTACAGCTTGTGTAACAGTGTAAATTTGCCGTCCCCTCCAAATAACTCAACACACAGCAATTAATGTCTAAACCGCTGGCAACAAAAGTGAGTACACCCCTAAGTGAAAATGTCAAAATTGGGCCCAATTAGCCATTTTCCCTTCCCGGTGTCATGTGACATGTTAGTGTTACAAGGTCTCGGTTCCACTCAGAACAGGCATTGGCATGGTCGACCAAAGAAGTTGAGTGTCATATTCACAGGTTGTCTTTTTGAAATAGACATATGAGTGCTATCAGCATTCCTGCAGAGGTTGAAGGGGTGGGGACAGCCTGTCAGTGCTCAGACCATATGCCGCACACTGCATAAAATTGGTCTGCATGGCTATCATCCCAGAAGGAAGCCTCTTCAAAAGATGACGCACAAGAAAGCCTGCAAACAGTTTGCTGAAGACAAGCAGACTAAGGACATGGATTACTGGAACCAAGTCCTGTGGTCTGATGAGACCAAGATAAACTTATTTGATTTAGATGGTGTCAAACATGTATGGCGGCAATCAGGTGAGGAGTACAAAGACAAGTGTGTCTTGCCTACAGTCAAGCATGGTGGTGGGAGTGTCATGGTCAGGGACTGCAAGAGTGCTGCCGGCACTGGGGAGCTAGTTCATTGAGGGAACTATGAATGCCAACATATACTGTGACATCAGAGTATGATCCCCTCCCTTCAGAGACTTCACCGCAGGGTAGTATTCCAATATGATAACGACTCCAAACACACCTCCGAGATGACAACTGCATTGCTAAAGTAGCTGAGGGTGAAGGTGATGGACTGGGCAAGCATGTCTCCAAACCTAAACCCTATTGAGCATCTGTGGGGCATCCTCAAATGGAAGGTCGAGTCGACATCCATGATGACGTCATGGAGGAGTGGAAGAGGACTCCAGTGGCAACCTGTGAAGCTCTGATGAATTCCATGCCCAAGAGGGTTAAGACAGTCCTGGAAAATAACTGTGGCCACACAAAATATTGACACTTTGGGCCCAATTTGGACATTTTCACTTAGTACTCAATTTTGTTGCCAGCGGTTTAGACTTTAATGTCTGTGTGTTATTTTGAGGGTCAGATATTTACAAAAAATTTTTTAGGGGTGTACTCACTTCTTTTATATATATATATATATATATATATATATATATATATATATATATATATATATATAATATATATATATATATATATAAAAGAAGTGAGTACACCCTAAAATTTATATATATATATATATATATATATATAATATGACGTCCAAGTTCAAACCCAGTCTCAAGTCCACGATGTCCAAGTCCAAACCCAGTCTCAGGTGCCGGACATCGAAACCATGTCTCTTGTCCAGGCAATGTCTCTAGTCCAAGCCATGTCTCTAGTCCAAGCCATGTCGCTAGTCCAAGCCATGTCTCAAGTCTTAGCAGGCCAAGCCCAAGTCCTGTCCCGAGTTCCTGACGTCTCATCCCAGCCGGCTGTTCCGAAGGATCCAGTTCAGTTCAGGCCAGAGTCTGCTAAGGCTAGCCCAGAAACTTTTTTGGGGGGGGCAACGAGGACAGCAGGGCTCCAGCCTGAGGCCTATGGGGAGGTCTTGACGGTGGAGCTCCTGCCAGCCAAGGAAACTGTCCTGCTGTCCAGCCCAGCTGAGGAGGCTGTCCGGCTGCCCTGCACAGCCAAGGAAACTGTCCCGCCATCCTGTCCAGCTGAGGACATCGCTCAGCCTCCACGTCCAGCTGAGGACGTCACTCAGCCTCCACGTCCAGCTGAGGACGTCGCCCAGCAGTCCTGTCCAACTGGGGTTGTCGCCCAGCAGTCCTGTCCAGCTGGGGTCATCACTCAGCAGTCCCATCCAGCTGAGGACGTTGCACTGTCATAATTCCCACATGCGCCTGCTTCTTTCGTGTTGACGTCATGTCTTCATCCCATCGTGTCATGTGTCATAGGGTCACGTGTGTTTTGGAATTGCCCGCAGCTGTTAGTGGTTTTGGGACTAAGGACTGGCATGTGTATATATACCGTGAGCCATGCTTCACACGGTGCGGTTCAATGTATCTATGTATGTATGTACATGTATAACTCGAGTGCGACTATAGCGAGTCTTGGTTTCATGTCATGTTTATGCCATAAAAATATTTCACAATATCATTGTTTTTGATGTATTTATACAAATAATTGCAGCAGTAGTGAGCACAAGAGACTTCATTTATCTTCTTTAAATCTTACCAATTTAAATCTTTTGAATGGTAGTGTAGGTTTAAAGTTTTTAAGTAAAGTCTTTTTGTAAATAAAATGTGTAGTCAGATTACTTCTTTGAACTTAAACTTCATTTTGAAGTTGAAATGAAATAAGCTACAAACAATACATTCAACCATTAAGTTTCCTCACATTCATTTTTCTAGTTCCCACATTCACATTGTTCATTGATAGGCCCAGGGGAGGGGATCTTTATCTCCTCAGGTGTGAATCACATCAATATTCATGATGATTCACGCCTCCTCGCATACAGCCTTTCTGACACTAAAAGTATCTTACAAAAGTTAAATGACTATATTGTTTTGTATGAATGAGTGATCAGGATGGTTTTCCCATCATTATGTAGCAAAATCTCTAGGCTACAGATCCAGATCTAGGCTAAAAGATCAATGTCTTGTTAACAAATGTTTAGTATGTGATATATGGCCTTGTTTCAGTGACATTAAAATTTCTCTCAAAAACCATGCATAAACGTAATTTTCTTCAAAATACAAACATGTACATACATGTTGCTCACATTTTATTGTAGCCCTGTTTGTGCTGAATACAGTGTAATAAAGACTTTAGATATTATTATGTTCATAAGCAACTGAAAAACAAACAAACTTCTACAGTTCAATTCAATTCAATTCAATTTTATTTGTATAGGGCCTCAAAACACCCTCAGGGACTGGAGGGTTAAGGTATGGAGTTTTGCTCTTAGGTCCTAAATGCTCTGAATTTCATTTCTACTGTTAGAAGCTCCCTCCTCCAAATTTTCTCTACATCTAAGATGGCACAAGGCTTGTGCCCGCACAGTAAAATGAATGGGGAAAACCCTGTGGAGAATTTCAGGAACTCTTGCAGTGCAAAATAACAGAAGAACCACTTAACCCAATTTCACGCATCCTAGTGAATGAAGTTGTGAATCATGTTTGTTAGTGTCTGGTGTAACTGTACCACTAAATACAAACATGGCTGAAGAGAATCACACTTCCCACACACGTATGTTCACCTTCTCCCGAGTTCTAATCTGAGACATCTGTTCCCAATTACACTCACAATCACACCACACATAAGAGTCTTTGCGAAGTATACGTTCAATTGCCTTGTCTCTATCATTAACCAAGCCTTATATCGTGTCTGTTTATTCTGTTTTTTTATTTATTTTTTTTACTTTGCTTACATTTATGTTTATGTTTGTCTCTTTGGCCTGCCCTGTTTGGCTGTTTGCCTGACCTCTGCCTGTTCGTGATTATTGTTTTCTGCCTTATCCTTTAGACCTCTTTCTGTTAAGGTAAATGGAGAATGTTTTGAGTTTGTTAAAGTGAAATAAAATCTATCACTGTGATTGAGCTATCATTAAGTAAGTGTATATATAGTCATTAACACCAAATAACTATATTTATTAGGGATTCCAGTGGAAATTTTAGGGCAGAAATGGTAAGAATCTGCACTTTTAGTTCTTCACTGAAAGAGGAAAAGGCAGAAATTTGTTGCTAAATAAAGATTAAATAGGCCTACTGTTAGATTTCCAAGTATCTCAGGAATCTCAGATTATGCCTGTCAGATCGTCCGTCATGCCTTCCAGCCTGTTTTACCATTAACTTCTATTAACTTTTAGTTCTGCGCTGTTATGAGCTAGAAAGTGTGGTTTACCGCAGAGTTCAGTCCTGGAGAGTCCGAATGAACACACATACTGACACGTGAATGTTCACAGAGACTTCTGGTTTATTAATTCAAAAAAGAAGTATTTATACACATTGTACACACTGATAACAGCAATGCGTGGACGGTTTCTACTGGTCCAGCTGTCAGACAGATTTAAACAAAAATCACAGCACATAGTCATAATACAAAATAATTCCTGTGTCATGTTGACACAGAAATACATAATAATATAATCAAGGATTTCAGTTGATCAGCTTATTCAAAAGGTAATTAAATGAATACATTCATCATAGGTATTTGATAGCAGTTCATAATATAAGAGAGTACATGATATAAGAGAATTTCCTTTCACCAACAAAGTGTCAGGTCTAACAAATAACATTACAAATAACATTATTCTTATACTTTGCATGGTTCTGCAATAGTCAATCAGTATCTAAAATTATATCAAAAAATGAGAAATGGGCCTCATGGAGAAATTCTGACTATACTACAACTTAACAATTTTTTTACTGTAATATTACAAAATATTGACTAATCATGTTTCCAAAATGCATGTCTGCCTGTCTGTTTTTCAGTTAAGCTTCCAGCACAAGGTGGGTGTGTTGTACTGTAAGGCAGGTCAGAGCACAGAGGAAGAAATGTACAATAATGAGAGTGGTGGACCTGCACTGGAGGAATTCTTGGACCTGCTTGGACAGAGAGTGCGACTAAAGGGCTTTAATAAGTACAAGGCACAGCTAGATAATAAAAGTATGCTCACAAAGCAATTTTTGTTTTATATATATACTCCCCATGGAAATTGTATGCTTTTTTGACATATTTGGACAAGCAAACATTTCATCATGCAGTTATTAGAATTAAAGATGGGCAGAGGTTCACCAATCTGCAAAAAACTGCATCTACAATTTGTGGAACAATTTCAGAATAATGCTGCTCAATGTAAAATTGCGAAGACTATGAATATCTCACCATCTACAGTACATAATATCATCAAAAGATCCAGAGAGTCTGGAGATATCTCTGCACAATGGCGAAAATCAATATTGCATGCTCATTATCTTCGGGCCCTCAGGCGGCACTGCCTTAAAAATAGGCATGATTCTTTAATGGAAAACACTGCATGGGCTCAAACTTCTCCAGAACTCATTGTCTGTGAATGCAGATCATGGTGCCATCCACACATGCTGGTTAAAGCTCAATCATGCAAAGAAGAAACCATATGAGAACATGATCCAGAAACACTGCTGTTTTATTTGGGCCAAAGCTCATTTAAAATGGAGTGGGACAAAGTGAAAAACTGTTCTCTGGTCAAACAAATAGACATTTTATATTCTTTTTGGAAACCATGGACACAGCGTCCTCTAAACTAAAGAGGACTAAAGAGGAGCAGGTCCATACGGCTTTTTATCAGCGCTCAGTTCAAAAGTCTGCATCTTTGATGGCATGGGGGTGCATTAGTGCCTGTGGAATGGACAGCTTGAACCATCAATGTTGAACGTTCCAACTTTTTTGGAATTAGGGTTGTAAAGAGTTCTGTAAGGCCTTCAGAAAAAAAGGATGTGTAGTCCTATGAGTTTGGTAAGGGATTTAAAAAGATCTCTAAATTATTTGAAATACATTGTTCCACTGTAAGGAAAATAATCTAAAAGTGGCACCATTTTCATGACTGCCAATTTGTCCAGGACTGGCCATCCTAGCAAATTCAGCCCCAGAGCAGACAAAATTTAATCACAGGATATGTTAGTTAGTCTTGCAGCGGTTGGTGTCAAAGTTAATGCTTCTACAATCAGATAGAGATTGCATAAATTTGACCTGCATTTGTGGCATGCCAGGAAAAAAGCCTTTGCTGTCTAAAAAGAACATTAAAGAAAGCCTACCATTTACCAATGAGCATATAGGCAAAGACCAGGTTTTTTGAATTAATGTGCTGTGGACAGATTAATCAAATGTTTGGCCAAAGTAAAAGCAAACATGTTTGACACAGACCAAAGACAAATTTTCAGGAGAAACCAACTGTGACGCACGGTGGTGGAAATATTATGGAGGCCATCTGTCCAAAAGTGGACCTTTCAACAGGATAATGATCCATTCCTAAAGAATGGCTCAAAAAGAAGAAATGGAGGCTTATGGAATGGCCTAGTCAAAGCCCGGATTTGAATCCCATTTAAATGTTTTGGGGGATTTGAAACAGGCAGTACATGCAAGAAAACCCTCAAACATCTTGCAACTGAAATAATATTGCATGGACGAGTGGTCAGAAATTACAGCAAACCTGGTGGACAATTATGCAAAATGCCAACAAGAAGTTATTTCTGCTAAAGGGTGCAATATTAGATTATGAGGCCAAGGGTGTACTTATAGCGGAATATCATATCTATTAACATTTCTGTTGAATAAATGATCGAAAAAGCTTATTGTCCTTTTGGGTTTCTTCAGGTATGTCAACTTTATTAATAGGTACTCTTTCAAAGATGATAAAATGCTTGCTTGTCCAAACACACACACACACACACACACACACACACACACACACACACACACATAAATATATATATATATATATATATATATATATATATATATATATATATATATATATATATATATATATATATATATATATATATATATATATATATATATATATATATATATATATATATATATATATTTTGTGAATTCCACTTAGCCCAAAACCTGGTTGCCACTTGCCAGGTTTATACATAGCTGTAGATGGATCATCTCTGTTTTTAAACATATTGGTGCATGGAGAAAGGTGAAATAACTGCACCTGTTTGTGCTTTCTTTCATCATAGTTTGCTAAGTAGTATTTTATATATAAATTTTTTAAAAATATATTTTTTATTTTTATATAATAATAATTCTATAATTAAAGAACCACCAATACTTTTTTCACTGTCCCTATATTTCAACCTCTATATAAATTATTGGATGTCATCAGTGGCTACAGAGCAGTCTTTTTTGCCTTGTTCTACATAACTGTCTGATATGGAAGCTGAAATTATTGTTAGGACCAGTCATATTTATGTTGTGCCTTGTGTGCCTGTCTGTGGCTCATGGGTCTTTATTTGTTACAGCGGACTCTACAGGGACCTACTCACTCTACACTACCTACAAGGACTATGAACTAATGTTTCATGTGTCCACTCTCTTACCCTACACACCGAACAACAGACAACAGGTCAGTTGTCTTATTTTTAATATTTCCGCTATAAAACAATTGCATAATTTTTAATTCATTTTGTACATCTCGGGAGTGAATGGGAGTGTAATTGGGTGGGTTTGTGCATAGACAATATATTGCAACATTTATTAGACAGTGCACTCTTCCTTTGCCCTGGATGCATAGTTATCCTTATGATGATTGGTAGACCACTCAGAGGGGCAGAACCTTATAACCAACAAGAGCATAACTGAAATCTCAAACTAGGGGGCTAGGCCCCTTAATTCCTTTGAAGTGAAACTGTAATGCTACAGCATGCAAAGACATCCTATACTATTGTGTGCTTCCAACGTTGTGGCAAAAGTATGGGGAAAGCCTACATATACTGTAGGTATGATGGTCAGGTGTCCACAAACTTTTCACCACATTGTGTAGTGTATCTTGTAATTTTAGCTTTGTAATTTTAAAATATTGTAAATAATCTGTAAGAATAAAGTTCTATATGATTGTAACATCAAGGGAATTGATCGGAAACAGGTGCAGATTAAAGTCTTTATTATACACATACTTCAAGAAACAAAAAAAACGCCGTCTTCACCAGGAAAACGAGAAACTGGACGCAAGGCAGGAAACTGAACAGGCAAAGCAGACCGCTTAGCACACATAATGACTTCAGCATTCAAACACTCAATCAACATAACTAACGTAAACGAATATAATACTGTGCGAAGTGCACAGCAACATGAGGGGTTTAAATAACCAACATAATTAAACTAGAACATAGACAGCTGGGGCAAATTAGAGACATCCTCAAACATAAACCTATACCAGAACAGGAAGGGAACAAAACCAAAGCAAAAGGCACGTGTCCATTTCACCCAGTTCAGTCATGTGCACACGCGCACTCAGAAGCCACGCTGTAGTGGAAGGCTGGGAAACGTCCCCAGTGGGACTGGAAGGCTGGGCGGCATCCCCAGCGGGACTGGAAGGCTGGGCAGTATCCCTATCGGGACTGGAATGCTGGACGATGCCCCCAGTGGGACTGGAATGCTGGACGACGCCCCCAGCATGGGGCTTGGAGGGACATCCTCAGCGTGGCTGGGGCTCGGAGGGATGTCATCAGCATGGCTGGGGCTCGGAGGGATGTCCTCAGCATGGCTGGGGCTTGGAGGGATGTCCTCAGCATGACTGGGGCTCGGAGGGATGTCCTCAACGTGGCTGGGGCTCGGAGGGACGTCCTCCACGGGGCTGGATGACGGGACAGGTTCCTGGACAGGGCAGCGTGACAGCTTCCTCGGCTGGACAGGGCAGCAGGACAGGTTCCTCGGCTGGACAGGGCAGTGGGACGGATTCCTTGGCATGCGGGAGCTCTGAAGCTGAGACCTCCCCGTAGGTCCAAAGCCCCAGGAGTTCGGGTAACTCTGCTAATGTAATTCCCCATGCAGTGGGCAGCCCTAGGAATTCGAGCAGCTCTGCTGGCTGTATGACGTGGAATTCTCCAGCAGCGGGGGCATGGGATTTTGCGCGGGTGGCGACGTGGCGCATGGGTCGGCTTGCTGCAGCAACTCTTGTTGCGTTAGAAGGCGATCAAGCTGAGCAAGTTTTTCCATCTATCTGCTTACTCTCTTCCCAGTACGCCTCCCACTCAGCACAAATTTTTTAATTTTTAATTTTCCGAAAGCTTGAAGTGCAGTTATTTATTTGTCATGCTATACATGCAAATAGACGACTGCTTGAAGCCATGGCTGCGTCCGAAATGGCATACTTACCTACTATATAGTAGCCAAAGTACATGTATCTATATAAAGTGGCAAGAAAAAGTATGTGAACCTTTTGGAATTTCATGGTTTTCTCTATAAATTTGTCATAAAATGTGATCTGATCTTCATCTAAGTCAGGGGTATTGACAAATATAATGTGTCTAATAACACACACAAAAAAACGTGATCCCTCATGTCTTTATTGAACACACTCATTCAACATTCAAAATGGCAGTGGAAAAAGTAAGTGAACCCTTAGAATTAATAACTGGTTGACCCCCCCTTGGCAGCAATAACCTCAGCCAGGTGCTTCCTGTAGCTGTGGATCAGACCTGCACATCGTTCAGGAGGAATTTTAGCCCATTCTTCCTGCAGAACTGCTTTAGCTCGGTCATATTCTTTGGACGTCTCATGTGTATGGCTTTCTTCAAGTCATTCCATAGCATCTCAATTGAGTTGAGGTCTGGGCTCTGACTTGGCCACTCCAAAAGTCGGATTTTGTTTTTCTGAAGCCACTCTGTTGTGGACTGGAATGTATATGGCAGCCTCTAGAACCACTGGATTTTGAAATCTGTAATGTTATATGCCCAGCAGAGGGCACTGTGGCACTGGGTTTTACCATCGGACTAACCACGTGACCTTTGTTTTGATTTTGCTTCGTGATTTCACACCGGTGTTTCTTATTTCAGTTAATCATGTTTAGTTTGCATAACGCTGGGTATTTAAGGCTCCGGAGCAACGAAGCACGTGGCTCGGGATTAGATAGCCATAGGTAGATTAAGGCTAGTGATTCTAGCACTATACGAGTACTATACAAGTACTATACGTTGTAGCGGTTTCCTAGTTTGTCCATGCTACGTTTGCTCCTAGTTTTTCTACACTATGTTTTGATTTGAGTTTTCATCTTTATGTTCAATAAAAGAAGTTGAATCAGCACATGCCTCCGTCTCACGTCTACAACCGGCTGACAGCAGACACTGATGCAGTGCTTCATCATACTGACACAGAATTCAAAATCTATGTTGAGGACCATGTCCTGTTAGTCCAGATAGGAATCTAATTTGGATTTCTTCTTCTTCTTTTTCATATTAATCTCCAATAAAAATGAATCATGAAGACCAAATTGTAACTCATGAGACATGAAACTAGGTCAATAGGTAGTACTCCCTCCTGCTACTCAGGCAAGCAAGATGGGCCAAATTGGCCATATTGTGGTGCTATAGCATAGGGTTTTACATTTTGGTCCGTATCTTATGAACCATGAAACCTAAAATTAAAATTATTTTTTTCCTGATTCCTTTGGATGTTGCAAACAAAACAGTCTCTGGAACCTTTTAGCCCTCCTCAATGCAATTTAAGATAGTTAGAATAATATGCTAAATTTACTTTTGCATACTCCTCCTAGATTTTTAGTCAAATCTGCAACAAATTAGTGTCATATTATTCAAACGAGTGGGAACCTAAAATGCTATCCAAAACATTTCAAAAGAACCAATGAATATGGAAATTATAATAAGGTGGAGTCTAATTTAGGGTGTAATTTATGATTGCTTGAATGGATTCACATGAAACTTCATATACTGGATAACATTCTGAGGTCATGAACAAGGTTGGGGGCATAGTCACGTCAAGCTGATTTTTGGTATGCTGCATCTATGTGCTAATCTTAAAGAGGATATTTGATGCTGACCCAATTAGTTAAAAAAAAATACATGGCTGCTATTGACCAATCAACTTTCAGCATGAATTGGGCAGTTAACATTGAGTTACTGTCACAAAACTTGAACAGTAGGTTCTTGTTGGGACCCACTTGTTATGGATACAAATTGGGCACACTAATATCTGTTTATATAACTGTTTCTCTGGAACTGTAAGTCTGTGGATACAAAACCAAGGGTATTTTTTGGAAAATAGAGTGTACCTTTAAATTGCATTTTGGACCATTTAGCTTTGCCCACTCAAATTTGATTTCATTTTCATGAAACTTGAATATACATGAAACCATTCTGAGTTCACATGCAAAGTTTGGGATGTTATCAGACATAGAGGTCAGGGCAAGGTTCAAATAACTGTTTCTCGTGAGCCATAATTCCTACTGAAATTTGGTAAAGTGTATCTGTACTAATATGTAAGTGGAACTTTGATAATGACCTAATTAAAAAACATGGCCTTCATCAGCCAGTCAGCTTAACAGGATTAACTCTGATCACCACTTGTGGCTATATTTATTTATATTTAAAGTTCTTTAAGTTTTTTATTAAATTGTTTTCATTAGGATTTCTATAATTCTTATTGGACTTTTATAATTCTTATTCTTACAAAGTGCTTGTAACCAATTTAGTTTTTTTCCCCACGCCCAGCTTCCCACTCATTTCCCACAGCTATATTCCTAACCCATTGTTATGAATGACTAAGGGAATTTAGCCTATGTGTTACCTCATATTTGTACCCCTGTGGAAGTCATGGATGAACAATTTCTTGTTCCTAGTCACCCAGGTGTATTAAAAAATGTAAAATATAAATGGAAATATACTTCAAATCTATTTTTATCATATAAATTAATAGGGGTGACCATAATTGATGCACACCTATATTTAACAAAGTTTTTTTTAATATATATATAATTTATTATTATTTTTTTTAATAAAACTGTGTTGTGTTTATATACAGGACACTGTATATGTGTGTGTTAATTGGAAATTTCTTGTATGCAAACACCTTATTCAGACAATCCACTCAATACAGATGCTTAGCTGTAGGCTAGGTATTTAGTAATGGCAATTAAGGCATACTTACAACAACCATGTATACAAGAATTTTCCAGGGTTGGCCCTGACCAATTTGGTGCCCTAGGCATGATTTTAGCTGGTGTCCCTTGCATCACAGCCAGTTAAACTACCATCATTGTGTTCATACACTCACGAAACTGCATTTTTAAAGTGTCTTAGAAATTATTATTTTTTTAAACAAATCCCCCACAAAGGAAAAATAGTATGAAAGAAACAAGTGACATAAAACAAATTATAAATACAATATAAATGAGTATTGTACAGAAGTATAGTACAGAAACTTTAGTGCAAAATATGCATACCATAGCATTACAGCCTTACTCGCTTGCCTTTCTTGCAGCAAATAACAAACTCTGAGATCAAACAGATGGAAGTCAGCAGGGTCTATTGGTGCAGCCTGTTTGTAGTTGCATCATGCTGTGCTGAGGTAGAGGGGCAGTTACCCTTGATGCTGCATCGCTGTGCTGTGCTGAGGTAGAGTGGACAGGTGCAACTGATGCTGAATCACTGTGCTGTGCTGAGGTAGAGTGGACAGGTGCATTTTAATGGTGATAAAAACCAAGGAAAATATGATAGTAAATTATGACATTATATTGGCTTCTGGGTATTTGATGGGTATCACTAATTATCTGGAGCCCTAAGTGGCCACTTACATTGTGTCATGTTCTGTCCAGCATTCTCAGCCACAGGTGTTTGTGTTTAAGTTTGATTATGTTGGCTATTTAAACGCCGTGGTTACTGAGCACGGCACTCGGTATTAGTGGTAGTATTAGTTGATTATGTTTGTAGCGGTCGTCCATGCAAAGAAGGATATTGCTCTATGCCACGTTTCCTGTTTCTCGGTAAAGACCATGTTTGCTTTGAGTTTTGTGTTTATGTTAAATAAAGAGTTTTGATCTGCACCTGCATCCGACTATGTTGCGTCACAGAATACTGAGCCGTCTAAAAGGAAGCAACAGATTAAAAAGATGAGCACAGAGCTGGACCGAGTCTTCTGGGAGAGGCAGAGGACACTGGACGAAGTACTGGTGTGGCTCACTCAAAAAATTGCGCAACAAACGTGGCTGCAGCGAGCTGGTCCATGCGCCGCGCCACCATCCGCGTTGTTCCTGGAGTGCAACAAACAGTTCGATGAGGAACTTGCTCGTATTGAGCGCATGATGCAGGACCAGAAGCTGCTCGCCACGCTTACCTCCACTCCCTCTACACCATCCACACCACTGGAGAACCAAGCCATGCAATGCAGCCAGCTAAGCAGCCGGAACATCTGGGGCTTACCTAAGCAGGGGAATTGCACGCGTAGTGCAAGGTGCAAAGGTCCAAGTGCAAAGGTTCAAGCCAAGTCTCTAGTCCAAGTAAAGCCTCCAGTCCTTGAGGTCCAAATCCAACCCAAGTCTCAAGTCCAAGTCAAGTTTCAAGTCCCTGAGGTCCAAGTTAAATCTCAAGTCTCTGAGGTCCAAGCCAAGTCTCAAGTCTCTGAGGTCCAAGTCCAAGCCAAGTCTCAAGTCCAAGTCAATCTCAAGACCTGAGGTCCAAGCACAAGTCAATCCTCCAGTCTCTGACATCCAAGTCGAGTCTCCAGTCTCTAACGTCCAAGTCGAGTCTCCAGTCTCTGACGTCCAAGTCGAGTATCCAGTCTCTGACGTCCAAGTCGAGTCTCAAGTTCCTGACATCCAAGTTCAGTCCACGTCCAAGTTTACTGAACCAGTTGTCTAAGTTCAGTCCACGTCCAAGATTACTGACACAACCACTCAAGTTCTGCTCACGGCCAAGTCTGCGAAAGCGGGCCCAGAATTTTTTTTTGAGGGGGCAAGGAGGACAGCAGAGCTCCAGCCTGAGGCCTATGGGGAGGCCTCAGCTGTGAATTTCCAGCCTGAGGCCTACGGGGAGGTCTCTGTGGAGGAAGATGTCCCGCAGTCCTGCTCTGCCGGGGACGTCCATATATATATATATATATATATATATATATATATATATATATATATATATATATATATATATATATATATATATTATATAGAATAGATCATCATTATACCTGGTCTCCTCCAATATGAGAGGGCAGATGTGCCACATGATTCGGAAGGCTTGGGGGGCTTTAGTTGCAAAAGATTGAGAGCCTCTGATGTAGGGTAATTATGAATTACTGGTGAGTATTGGCTCCTAGGGATGATTTATAAATAAATACATTCATAACAGGCCCATTATCCATTGGTAAAACACATATATCAGCCTAATACCATAACTCATCTTCTAATGTTACCAATATTAAAGGCAAGAGTTTGTGAATGACTGTAACCTCCTTTTTCTTTAACGGTTTCCACATACTGACTAAATGTCTGACAAAAATGCTGAACTTTACTGAGGTTTATTCATGTCTGTCATATCACAGTAAACAGTGACTACATTTCCCATCCTGCACTGCAGCCTACAAACATGGCCGCCATGGATTGCAATTCTCAGAACACTCACATTCTTCTAATCACACAAAACAGCATCAAATTCACAGCACTCACAACCACAGTATAAAAAGACTGTTTGAATACAATGACTTTGCGAAGTATTGAGTGTTATCACCATACCAACATTTGTACCCTGTTCCTCTTTGTTTCATGTTGATTGATTTTGTTTCTTGTTTCTCGTTCTCATTTCTAGCCTTGCCTAGTTTATGCCTGTTTGCCAATTGCCTGACCCATTGCCTCTTTCTTGACCTCGCTATTGTCTCATGTTTTGGATTTGTCTGCCTGTCTCTCTCTAAATAAACTCTTATCTGCATTTGCATCCATCCTAACCTCCATTACGTGGAACTCATGACAGAATATTTTGCCTCACCATGGATGAAGCAGGAAGACAGAGAAGACACCATGCTGGCAAACCCCAAGCTGGACAAAGGGCATTGGCTCAGGTTCATTGTGTCCCAGCTTTGGATTTGATCCAGTTACCCCAGTGGACTGGTATAGGAGTCGCAGATCCTCCCAACTCCCAACCAAGTTATGCTCACGCCTGAGTCTGTTGACACGACCAACCAAGTTCTGCACGTGCCTGAAGCCACTGACATGGCCAACCAAGTTCTGCTCTCACCTGAAGCCGCTGACATGGCCAACCAAGTTCTGCTCATGCCTGAAGCCGCTGACATGGCCAACCAAGTTCTGGTCATGCCTGAAGCTGCTGACATGGCCAACCAAGTTCTCTTCATGCCTGAAGCCAACATCACGACCAACCAAGTTATGCTCATGCTTGAGACTGACAACACGGCCAATCAATTTCAGCCTGCAGAGTCAATGGAGAATGGCGCTGAGTCTGTCTGCGTGACTGAGGATGTCGCTCAGCATCCCTATAAAGCTGAGGACTCCACTCAGCCTCCCTGTCCAGCTGAGGACATTTCTCTTCCTCTTTGGCTGTTACAGCCAAGAGCTCAGCTTTGCTTTCGTACTCTGCCTCGGACATCACTATTACAGGCTTCTCTATGGACGTCGCTCTGCCATCCTGCTCGGCTGAGAATGTCACTCTGTCATCCTGCTCAGCTGAGGACACTGCTCAGCATCGCTGCTCAGCAGAAGACATTGCTCCGCCTCCCGGTGCGGCTAGGAGCTACGCTTTTCTTCCCTGTTGTGCCTCGGATGTCAGTATGCCAAACTCTGCTTCAGACATTGCTCTGCCTTCCTGCTCGGCTGAGGACTTTGCTCCACCATCCTGTTCTGCTGACGACGTTGCTCTGCCTCCATGTTCCGCTGAGGACGTTGCCCTGCCTTCTCAACCTGCTGATGATGACTGGGTGCTGTCTATCGGTCCTGGCGAGTCTGCCCCAGCCTCATGCCTGCCCCTCAGCTCCTGCTGTCTGTTGGACAATGCCTGCTTCGGGAACTGAGGGGCTGTGAAAACATTTTGCCCAGAGGACCAGGACTTCCTGGGGAGGGGAGTGTTTTCTGGGGCTCCAGGAGTAGCGCCTTTGCCACATGTGGAGACAATTTTTCATTACAAGAAAATTTTTCATTGTGAATTTACAAACACACTGTCATGCATTGTGATGGCAGGCAAGTAGGCAGGATGCAAACACAGTTCAAATGGAGATCTTTATTTATATAAAGGAAAGCAAACCAAACAGAAACAAGAAATGTAACTGAACCAACAAACTAAGCTAGGCTATGCTACGAGCTAGGCTCACTTAGCTAAGGCTAAGGCTAAGGCATGAACATGACATGAAACAAAACGAAACCACGCAACAATCGCACTCTAGCTTGACATGGGATATATTCATTCATATGTACGTCCGTCGCTATATTAAACTGCGCCGTGCGAAGCATGGCTCACGGTATATATAGATATATCAGTCATTAGCCCGCAACCGCTAACAGCTGTGGGCACTTCAAAACACATGTGACCCTTGAAGAGGCGAGTCGAAGACATGACGTCAACCAGAAAGAAGCAGGCGCATGCGCGCTGCTTCACGGGGGAATCATGACACACACATGCTCTTCATACAATAATTTCATATGCTAAATATTAAAATACATCAATTGTGTAACTTTAACAAAACATTCTTTTTTTTTTTTTAAATATCTTGTTGTGATACAAATTATATTAGTCCTTTGCTAGCTCTTGTACTATACAGTGGCAAGAAAAAGTATGTGAATTTCCTGGTTTTATGAATAAATCTAAATCAGGGGTAATGACAAATATAATGTGCCTAAAAGAATAACACACAAAAAATTCTGATCTTTCATGTCTTTATGGAGAACAACCAAAAAAACCTCATAGTGCTTATGGGAAAAATATGTGAACCCTTGAGTTAATTACCTCAAAAAAGCTTTTTTTTTCACAACTGGAGTCTCGTTAAGAAAATGAGTTTGGGGGTGTCGACTACAGCTACTTTGACTGATAAAAACCCCTCAAATTTTTCAGTTTGCTCTGCACAAGAAGCACATGCTTATGCGAGCCATGGCTCGCCAAAAAGAGCTTTGAGAGGATCTACGATCAAGAGTACTTGATTTACATAAAGCTGGCAAGGGTTACAAAGTGATTTCAAAGACTTTAGAAATTCAACAGTCTACAGTTAGGCAAACATTCTACAAATGGAGACACTTTGGGACTGTTGCTACTCTACCAAGAATTGGGTGCCAAGTCAAAATGACACCAAGAGCACATCGAAGATTCATAAGGTAAAGAAACAACCCCGAATGACAGCCAAAGATTTGAAGGCATCATTGGAACTGGCTAACATCTCTGTTCATGAGTCTACAATATGCAATACATTGAACAAGCAGGGTATCCTTGGGAGAACACCACGAAGGAAGCCACTGCTTACTAAAAAGAACATTGCTGCATGCCTGAAGTCTGCAAAAGAGCACATTGACACTTCACAGCGTATTGGCACAGTATTGGCAAAATGTTTTGTGGACTAATGAAACTAAGATTGAACTATTTGGAAAAACCACACAGCACTACATCTGGCGTAGAAAGGGCACGGCATATCATCATGAAAACATCATCCCAACCGTAAAGTATGGTTGATTTGGGCCTGCTTTGCTGCATCAGGGCCTGATCACCTTGCAATCATTGAGGCGAAGATGAATTCCCAAGTATATCAGACAATTCTTCAGGATAATGTGAGAATCTGCTGAAACTGTGTAGAAGTTGGGTGATGCAACAGGACAACGACCCAAAACACCAGAGCGAGTCCACAACAGAATGGCTTCAGAAAAACAAAATCCGAATTTTGGAGTGGCCAAGTCAGAGCCCAGACCTCAACTCAATTGAGATGCTATGGAATGACTTGAAGAAAGCCATACACATGAGACGTCCAAAGAATATAACCGAGCTAAAGCAGTTCTGCCAGGAAGAATGGACTAAAATTCCTCCTGAATTATGTGCAGGTCTGATCCACAGCTACAGGAAGCACCTGTTTTGAGGTTATTGCCTCCAAGGGGGTCAACCAGTTATTAATTCTAAGGGTTCACTTACTTTTTCCACTACCATTTTGAATGTTGAATGAGTGTGTTCCATGAAGACCTAAAAGATCAGAATTTTTTTGTTATTCTTTTAGGCACATTATATTTGTCAATACCCCTGACTTAGATGAAGATCAGATCACATTTTAGGGTTCACATACTTTTTCTTGCCACTGTACCTAGTGAGGATTAATGCAGCAACAAGCTTGCTAGGTCAGTGTTGGTCCACTTTTGGTACAATATGTCTAAGAGACATTTTTTTTAATATATATATATATGTTTTGTTGTGACTATACACAAAGTTGTGCTTGTTTTATTTAAAAAAATAATATATATATATATATATATATATATATATATATAATAATGTATATATTATAATATAATTTCTACAGTTTTACAGTTTAAAGTCAAATGACTAGAAACTAGAATGATTAGAGTGCATGCAGTCATGTCATATTATAATTTGATAACACTGTATAACCATTAATATGTAAAGTTTCAAGACTCTTATGTCCTTCACCTTTGTCCATTTTTCCAGCTGCTCAGAAAGAGACACATTGGAAATGACATTGTCACCATTGTGTTTCAAGAACCAGGAGCCCTGCCCTTCACGCCTAAAAACATTCGCTCCCACTTTCAGCATGTATTTGTTATTGTTAAAGTCCATAATCCATGCACTGAAAACGTCTGCTACAGGTATGCTAGCTGTATGCACTTTTTTTCTCACTGTGGTAAAAGCAATGGCACTGATTAAAGCTCTTTGCCATAGAGAGACTCTTGAAGCTGATGAATAGTTTTCAACTAACTTAAGTGACATTTTATTGTGACCCTCATTAAAATGGAGGGGAACAAAGTCCCTTGTTCTCCTCCCTGTAGTTCTGAAAAAGACCAAAAGTTGTTTATGATTTCCTGGGCTTCTATTGCAAATTCTCACTTCTCAGTCTTGTTGGATAGTTAAAATTGCAGTATTTGACTATGTTGATCTTTTAATTAAATGCCTTATTGGGTCATACCTCTGTGATTCCTTTTTTTTCTCTTTCCCTTTTGCAGTGTTGCTGTATCACGATCAAAAGATGTGCCTTTGTTTGGTCCTCCAATTCCTAAAGGTGTGACCTTCCCAAAGTCATCTGTCTTCAGGGACTTTCTGCTTGCCAAGGTAATCAATGGTGAGAATGCCGCACATAAGTCAGAGAAGTTCTATGCTATGGCTACCCGAACACGACAAGAGTACCTTAAAGACCTAGCTGAGAACTTTGTGAGCACAGCTACTGTGGACTCAGCTCTGAAGTTCAGCTTCATCACACTGGGTGCCAAGAAAAAAGAGCGGGTCCTACCACGTAGGGATGCCCACCTCCACAGCATAGGAGCCATCATGTGGAGTGTGGTGGCATGGGATTTCAGCCAGTCAGTGGATGTTCAGTGCCTGCTTGGCATCTCCAATGAGTTCATTGTGCTGATCCAGGAAGAGTCAAAGAATGTGGTCTTCAATTGCTCCTGTCGTGATGTGATCGGCTGGACCTCCACCATCATGAGCATTAAAGTATTCTATGAACGTGGCGAGTGTATGATGTTCTCAGCCCAGGAAGGCTTTGGAGAAGACGTCAGGCAAATCGTCCACCGGCTTGAGGTGAGCAGTTAACTACAGCACAAGACTGACACTGGCACAAATAGTGTAAGGAACAGTCTATGACTCATGAGCTGGGGCTTGTTGCTATGTGTTATTCATATGTATGTATCTTTTCACTCTCCTATGGATTTGCTTGCGGCTTTTCTGAGTTTATGTATCGGATGTTTCCTAAAAAATATTTCTTAAGGATCAGATGATCAGGATGAAAGCCTGAGTTTGACCTGGTCTTTTATAATAGTGTACAATTGATATCATTTTAGTTGTCCTATTATGTTTATAAAAATGTGACAACAGACCTGCTTTGCAGTGGAAACAATATAAATACTTAAATAAATATAATGGTGTATATATATATATATACAGAGAATAAATTCAGGACAGCACAACTTAAAGTATATACCTTTATCTTTATATATAAGATAAAGGTATATACTTTAAGTTGTGCTGTCCTGAATTTATTCTCTGCTGGTGAGTAAAGTTTCTGACTTTTCTGTACTATCTGTTGCTCGGAAGTGTCTGTTGATTAATGCTAGTAAACTTTCTCAGGTGGCTGATCAAAAGTAATTTCAGCCTCCCTTAAGGTGTGAATTGTGGGCAGGGCTTACTAAGGTATATTGAAGGCTATCAGCTACAGACACTAGTGGCACACCTTCTGCAACAGTTAGAAGTAATGCCATTTTAGCTGGTGTTTCTAGAACCGCAATAAACAAATTGCACTATTTTAAGAACTCTGCCGCCCGGATAATGATGGGAACCAGGAAATGTGACCATATTACTCATATTTTGAAGTCCTTACACTGGCTCCCGGTTAGGTTCCGTATCGATTTCAAGATCATGATGTTGACATAAAAGGCATTACATGGATTGGCTCTTATCTGTACATATATATAATACTTATCTGGCTTATTAATCCCTTACACCCCAAATCACAGACTGCACACCTCGCAGTGTAACCTGTTAACTGTTCCAATAACCCACCTAAAATCTATGGGTGACAGGGCTTTTTCTGTCTATGCTCATTCACTCTCTTTGCCCTGAACTCAGGGAAGCCCAGACTTTTGCCATATTTAAAACTCTTCTCAAGACACACTTTTTTAAACTTGCATTCGACTGATGATTGTCTTTTTAGATTGTTTTATATATTTTTTTGTTATTATTAATGTTGTTGTTTTTGTTCTTATTAACTTTTATTTGTTTTATTTTTCTGTGAACTGTGATTTTATGTACAGCGCTTTGAGAAGCTGCTTTAAAGGTGCTTTATAAAATAAAATGTATTATTATTATTATTATTATTATTATTATTATTATTATTATTATTATTATAAGCGTAAATTTAGATAGAAAGTGTCAAGTTCAATAGTATTTATTTCTTCTTGTTCAGATAAGTGTTATCAATTCCCTCTCAGCCCTATTTAAACTCACTTCCCTCTCAACCCTATTTAATCTCACTAACCTCACTCCTCACTCCTGGCTGCAGATATGTGCCTCAAACTCTGTTGTCACCTCTCACAGACCCAGAAACTCTCATCCACAAATCAGAAGCTGAACCACCTGTAACCTCAGCTACCATCCTCTCAGTCTCAAACAGTGATGATACAGTGCATCTGGAAAGTATTCACAGTACTTCACTTTTTCCACATTTTGTTATGTTATGGCCTTGTTCCAAAATGGATCAAATTAATTATTTTCCTTAAAATTCTAGAAACAATAACCCATAATGACAATGTGAAAGAAGTTTGTTTGAAATCTTTGCAAATTTATTAAAAATAAAAAACAAAAAAAGCATTCACAGCCTTTGATCAATACTCTGTTGAAACACCATTGGCACCAATTACAGTCTCACGTCTTTTTGAGTATGATGCTACAAGCTTGTCACAATTATTTTTGGGCAGCTTCTCCCATTCTTCTTTGCAAGACCTCTCAAGCTCCATCAGGTTGGATGGGGAGCGTGGGTGCACAGCCATTTTCAGAACTCTTCAGAGATGTTCAATTGGGGTCAAGTCTGGGCTCTGGCTGGGCCACTCAAGGACATTCACAGAGTTGTCCTGTAGCCACTCCTTTGTTATCTTGGCTGTGTGCTTAGGGTTGTTGTCCTGTTGGAAGATGAACCTTCACCCCAGTCTGAGGTCCAGAGCGCTCTGGAGCAGGTTTTCATCAAGGATGTCTTTGTACATTGTTGCATTCATCTTTCCCTCCATCCGGACTAGTCTTCCAGTTCATGCCACTGAAAAACATCCCCACAGCATGATGCTTCCACCACCATGCTTCACTGAAAGGATGGTATTGGCCAGGTGATGAGCGGTGCCAGGTTTCCTCCAGACATGACGCTTGCCATTCAGGCCAAAGAGTATTTTGTTTCTCATGGTCAGAGTCCTTCAGGTGCCTTTTTGCAAACTCAATGCAGGCTGTCATGTCATCCTTTTACTGAAAAGTGGCTTCCGTCTGGCCACTCTAACATACTGATTGGTGGAGTGCTGCAGAGATGGTTGTTCTTCTGGAACTTTCTCCTCTCTCCACAGAGACACACTGGAGCTATGTCAGAGTGACCATCAGGTTTTTGATCACTTCCCTGACTAAGGCCCTTCTCCCCTGATCACTCAGTTTGGCCGGGTGGCCAGCTCTAGGAAGAGTCCTGGTGGTTCCAAACTGCTTCCATTTACAGATGATGGAGGCCACTGTGCTCATACCTTCAATGCTGCAGAAATGTTTCTGTACCATTCCCCAGATCTGTGCCTCGATACAATCCTGTCTTGTAGGTCTACGGACAATTCCTTGGACTTCATGCCTTGGTTTGTGCTCTGACATGCATTGTTAACTGTGGGACCTTATATAGACAGGTGTGTGCGCTTTTCCAAATCATGTCCAGTCAACTGAATTTACCACAGGTGGACTCCAATCAAGTTATAAAAACATCTCAATGATGATCAGTGGAAACAGGATGCACCTGAGCTCAATTTTGCGTGTCATGCCAAAGGCAGTGAATACTTATGTACATGTGCTTTTTTGTTTTTTTATTTGTAATAAATTTGCAAAGATTTCAAACAAACTTCTTTCACCTTGTCATTATGGGGTATTATTTGTAGAATTTTGAGGAAAATAATTAATTTAATCAATTTTGGATTAAGGCTGTAACGTAACAAAATGTGAAAAAAGTGAAGCGCTGTGAATACTTTCCAGATGATAATGAGTCTTTATTGGTCACATATACATATGCACAGTGAAATTCCTTTCTTTGCATACCCCAGCATGTTAGGAAGCTGGGGTCAGAGCACAGGGTCAGCCATGATACAGTGCCCCTGGAGCAGACAGGGTTAAGGGCCTTTCTCAGGGGCCCAACAGTGGCAGCTTGGCAGTGTTGGGGCTTAAACCCTCGAGCTTCCGATCAGTAACCCAGAGCCTTAACTACCAAGCTACCACTGCCTCCGGATGCCCTGCGGGTGGGCTCTAGAATTGTCAGTCTACTGTAAAGAAGGCTGAATTCATCTCAGATTTAGCTTCCTGTTACTCTCTTACTTTTGGGCACTAGCTGAAACCTGGATATCTAAACAGATCTCGGCTACAGTGGCTGCTCTATTCTCTGCTTATGCTTTTTCTCACACTCCACAAGAAACTGACAGGGATGATTTAACCTCCCCTCTGACAATCTCCAGTCCTCTTGCCTTCTCCTTCTTCTGAATTCCTTCTCCTTGACATTCGACAGATATCACACAATCACACCCCCTACACACAAGTGAGGAAATGTCCTGGTACAGACAGCAATGCTACCCCACTCCACATCTCCGATTTGCCATCTTTTATGATGGGAATATTGAAAAAAAATATTGCATTCAAGGGTTATTCCCATCCAGAAGAAACCCACTCCGGATCCCTCTGATATCAACAACTACCGACCGGTATCATTCTCTATTTTCTTTCTAAAATCCTCGAACGTGCTGTCTACAATCAACTGTCTCTGTATCTCCCACAGAAGAACCTCCAAGATTCTAACCAGTCTGGCTTCAAAGCACCACATTCCACAGAGACTGCCCCTTTGGCCATCATTGAAAAGCTAACTGCTGCTAGATCAGCCAAACTGCCATCAGTACTCATCCTCCATCTTGGAATTCATGGCACAGCATGGCAGGGGTTTGCTTCCAACCTAGAAGGTTAGTCATAGCAGGTGACATGGAGGGGATCCACATCTGCTCTACATACACTCTCCATTGGTGTCCCACAAGGCTCAGTACTTTTTCCTCTGCTGTTTTCCCTCTATGCTCAATCTCATGGTGAGGTCATATCCCCACATAGGTTTTCATACCACTGCTATGTGGATGACACTCAACTCATCCTATCTTTCCCTCCCTCAGACACTCATGTTTCCGCTCACATCTCAGCATATCTGGCAGACATCTTATAATGAATGGCAGGCCATCACCTAAAGCTTAATCCCAGCAAAACTGAACTGCTGTTTATCCCAGGTGATTCATTTTCATGTCAGTATCTTGCAATCTCCCTAGACAATTCTCAGGTCACTACACACCCTCCTTGAGGTAACCATGGACAATCTACTGTCCTGTTTCCCCTCACATTACTAATGTGACACGCTCATTTTGATTTCTCCTTTACAAAATCAGAAAGATTCATCCATTTCTATCAACGCAGGCCACTCAGGTGCTTGTTCAGTTCCTTTGCTACTGTATTTTGAGACTGGACTACTGCAACGTGCTCCTGGCAGGTCTGCCTCTGAGTGCCATTCAACCTCGCAAGTGATCTAGAATGCATCTGATCTGCATGACTTTTCAAGTTCTCCCACACCACCCCGTTGCTACGCTGGACCAGCACCCACTTACCTTAAATCACTTATCACCTTTCACTGCACCATGCTCCCTCTGAGTCTCTAGCACTACTCAACTGGTCACACCATCTCTCAGGGTACAAAGAAGGCATGCATCATGACTCTTCTCCGTTCTGGCACCTAGGTGGTGGAATGAACTTCCCTTAGATGTCCAAACAGCTGAGTCTCTGGCAGTCGTCAAACAATGTCTAAAAACTTACCTTAGTAAGTTTTTACCTTATCAGGATGTATTCATTGATAGAGACTTCAAAGCACTTCTGTAAGTTACTCTGGATAAGGGCATTTGACAAATGCCATAAATGTAATGTAAATGAGGAGGAACGTTACAGATAGAGGAGTGGGTTTTGCTCAGTAAAGAGTGTATCAGGTACAATAGTGCTTGTGGGGTTTTTAAACACTTCAGTATAACTCTTGAGACTAGTCCAGCAACAGTAGTATAAGTTTCTTTAAAAAAAAAATTGAGATGTGTAGTGTAGATGTCATTAGTTCAGATATCACGCATAATTTCTTTAAGACCACGTGGGAAGCCTGGCCTCCCTTAAAATTTCATTAAAAATGTCAAAATTATTCACCACTGTGGGTGAAATGTAGTATATTAAAATATCAGATGTCTCACTGCAGTACTGTTTGTTCATTTAATGCAAACTGTTTTTCCGGTGGACAGCGCAGCTTGCATTTTATCCTTTTTAAAAAAATTTTTTTTTACCAAATTATCCTTTGAAGATTGTAAACACCATGCTAATAGAACTCAATTGGCACATGGTTTCAATGGGATCCAAGTCAGATTCAAGAGATTCAAGTGCACGGTGTTTCAATGGGAGCAAAGATTAATGCTCATAGGAAAACCGGCTTTTAATGTCATTTTGGGTTCACTGGGAGTCAGTACATATGTATGTGCGTGGGTTTTGCATGGGAATCTCAACATTTCACAACATTTATTGGACGGTGTACTCCCTTGTCCCACAAGGATGCATGGCTTCTCGGTATGATTGGGAGACCTCTCAAAGGGGCTGAACCTCATGAACAAATAACAATAATTGAAATGGTAATGAATAAGTGACGTATAAAACAAACATATCAGCACCAGTCAGAATCCGAGTGCTTGGAGCTACAGTAGTGGTCTGTAGCCTTAATCATTCTTCCAGTTTTATACATCTAGTACATTATCGTTTGTTATTAGGGGCCAAGCACTGAAGGTGCATAGGCACCTATTGTATCTATTAGTTTTCCTCTTCTTCTTCTTCTTCTTCTTCTTCTTCTTCTTCTTTCTCTCTCTCTCTGCCCCACTGGGAATCTATGGCAGCACTATGAAACTTAAGTAGGAAAATTATGAAATTGGACACACTCATAGATATGACCATTAATAGTATATGGACCAATTAAGGTCTTTCTATGATCAACCCTATGGTGCCACCACTAGTTAAAAAATTCACTTTTCAAATGGTTATAATTGTTGAACACTTTGTCCTGCCTTATGGTGATCACAATCCATATCTTACATTAAGATTCCACCCATTATAGAAGTCGTCATTTTGAATTGTAGTGTTTAGTCTTTTCATTACTCCTCATTCAAATTTTGTCCAATTCTTACCAAAATTGGCTCCGATTGACAGAGCTGCACAAAATTGACTGACCAGAATTTTGTTATTCATATTTGTGCAAAGGTTTTGATGTCGGAAATTTAACGATGTTGACCCAAAATTGGATCAGAGGCTGTATCTTAGCCATACTTTAATCAATCAATCGTAATGAAACTTGGTAAACTTCGTCTGAGGACTCATGCTGAATTTGAGAACAGTGCCACACTCCAAAATCTAGTTGAAAGCCTTCGCAGAAGTCAACAAGCACATATAATTTGAGTCTAGATTTGCTAGATTTGTATGGGTCTGGGTAGAAGTCTAATAATTTATAGGTACCTCCCTTGGATAATCTAAAGTACTGAAAAGTCAGGATGGGTGGCAACAAAAGGTTCTGTGCAGCAGAACCTTTATCCTTTTCATACCAGCTCTGATTGTGGAAGGGATGGGGTTAGTCAGAGCAACAATAGCCAGTTGCACTCATCTGTGACTCATGTCTCATGCAGGCAAAACAAGGCAGAAATATTATCCAAATTTATCCAAGCTAATGCATTAACAGAAATTCTGGAAAATGCTTGGAATACTAACATTTATATGTACTTTACCCAAATGTTTTCTTTTATCTTGCCATTGAAGTGCCCATGAAATGGCTTAATAGCAGTGGTTGGGAACCTATGGCTCATGAGCCACATGTGGATCTTTCTCTTAAGACTATCACTAGAGATCAGTTTCCTGCAAAAAATCGAAAGTCAGTTACTTCTACAATTCATTCTTTTGTTATACAGCCTACCAAAGTTAGTGAAAAGTCAATTTACAATAATATATTTCAAGTTGTTCTAGCCAGTGTATGTATGCACTGCTGTCATGACACTAATCAGTGGCAAACCACTTACATTTCTATGGTAACCTCTCGCACTCAGATTCCAGAACAGTTCATGACCGCGCTATCATAAATGCACATGAGACAGAGAGGGAAAAGAGCATGGATATAACACACACACACGCATATATACACACACAGACAGACAAGGTTTTTGCAATGACTCTTTGGAAAAAAATGCAGTAACCAAAATTTTTTAAAATGGCTCGTTGTTCCTGACCCCTGACTTAAAGAGTTTTAAGCTATTTCATGGGCACTTGCATGGCTAGAAGATTTAAATCTCTATGGTTTGACATTGATTCTGCCTGGCACAATGACTTTCCTTTTAAAAGACGATATGTCCAAATACAGACTGACTGATTTCCACAATTTCCTTCTGCAGCAGAATCTAGAAACTCTGCTTTTAAATATTTTTTTGTATTATTTTAAAGTAACATCATGCAATACATTTTAGTAAGGCGGAATTAAAACAGACTTTCCTGTGGCAACAGCATAAAAGTAGTCTGTAGCATCTAACGGTGCAGAGTGTACAAAAAAGACATAAATATAGTTATTTTTGTGTATGTTGACAGTTGCATGTTCTACATTGCTTCTTTTTATGTTTAGTACTTTTGCTTTTTGAAGTTTATTGCCGGTATACTGCAGAATTCTCCCCTCTCCCTATGTGTGCATGATATCAGATAACCACCCATGGCTGTGAGACCACACAAATGGCACTTCGTCGAAATGGCTTGGGACAGCTGGGTTTCCATGTCAACTTTGAAGGCATTGTGGCTGATGTTGAGGCATTTGGATTTGCATGGAAAGCAGGCCTGCGCCAGGGCAGCCGTCTGGTGGAGATTTGTGAGGTGGCTGTAGCCACACTTACTCATGAGCAGATGATCGACTTGCTACGCACTTCCATCACAGTCAAGGTGGTGATTATTCAGCCTCACCAGGATGGCACTCCCAGGAGGTATTTCATTCTTTCACTCTCTTTTGCCAAACCCTGTTCTCTTGTGTTCTCTCTCTCTGTCTCTCTCTCTCTCTCACACACACACACACACACACACATACACACACACACACACACACACACTCTCTTTCAGTCCTGTTTTCATTTTCTCACTGGCCAGCTCCATTCAGCCATGCCAATTAAATCTTCATAATTTGCACCTCCCCTTTTAAAAACAGAAGTAGAGAGACTGCCTTAACATTCCCAAATAGTATTGCATAGATAGCCATAGACATGGGGATTATACTGGATTTTGTGGTTGGGATCAGTTACTGAGCAAAATGACGGAGTGGTTCAGTGATCAATTCAAATTATGTCCAAACATAATTAATTTGAGTCAAATATGTTTTTAGCTATGGACTATAAACTACATTTTTCATTGGCCAGCTGAGCTCACAGAACAAAATGTAAATCAAACCACATTTGGTCTCTGATTTACTTTAAGTGGTCCTGGACAGACATTCTGGAAGTGGAAGCCTTTTGGAAAACAGCTGATTTTGGAGTCTCCATGCAGATGCAGTTGTTGTGGTAAGAAGCATCAATGGTGGGTAGAGGGACTCTGATGATCTTCTCAGCTGTTCTCATAATCCACTGAAGGTTCTTGCAGTCTGAAGCTGTGCAGATCCTATACCAGACAGTGAGACACCCACTCACTTTCAGTTAACTCCTGTAGAATGTTTTAAGGATGAAGGAGTGCTCTCACAGTTGCTTATTTGTTGTGCAATGGTGCATGATCACCATGCACAGTAAAATCCCTAGTGTTGAATTAACACCCAGAGTGTTTATATGAGTCCAATTGACTTATATAAACACTGTAGGGTGTGAATTCAACACTGTGGGTGTTAAATCAACACTGGTGATTTTGTGTGGGTACTCCTGAAATCATTGATCACGTTTGTTTTGTTGACATTGAGAGGCAGATTGTTGTCTCTGCACCGTTCTGCAAGCTGCTCTACCTATTCATTGTATGCTGACTCATTGTTGCTGATGATGCCCAAAACTGCATATCAGCAGCAAACCTGATGATGTGATTAGTGTTCAGTGTGGTTGTGCTGAAGGTGGTGTTGCCTTATATATGGATAAACTGAGAGACAGATGGAGAGACAAACAGGCAGTAGTGTTCTTTAGTGCAGAGGAACAGCCCATGTACAGATAATTATGCCAAGCAAGCCTACATATTTAAAATGTTTAAAAAAAAATTTTTGCTAACACTTTCTATGAAGCCCATGTTTATAATGAATTATAGTCCCATTTATAAGGAAGTATTACTGCTCTATAAACACATTTATAATAATACATAAAGACCTATACTTCGTTATAATAACAGTTATAGCTACATAATATACTGTTATAATTACTTATAATTGATGCACTTGCTTTTTCAGTGTCAGGACAATTTAGCCTGTTCATCAGGCTAAACTAAGCTGAGAGACCTGGGGTGCTGGAGGATATTCGGCTGGAACTTTGACTGTAGCTTTCTCTGCCCTTCTCCCCTCTCTGTTTCGCCCGTTCATAGTACACGTGGAGAAGAGGCTCTGCATGAGTCCTCCCATTACCTTCCCGCAGCACTTTATCCAGGTCATACTTTTGCCCTGGTTCTCCGAATTCCTCAAAAAACAGCCGAATATCCTCCAGCACCCCGGGTCTCTCAGCCACTATCTGTCGTGCCCACGTGCGAGCGAAACCCAAAAAGCGAGACATGATGAACAGGCTAAATTGTCCTACTGTTGGTTTCGGGTCGCACAGGCTGGCGTAATATTGCTGACATTCCATCGCGAAATAATCCGGGTAACCCAGGCCATCATACTGCGCAGGCATGTGCTCGAAAGTCCTCTGTGCGAAGCTCATGGAATCCAAGGCGGGAATCTTGGGCGTGCGGATTTGGGTTCGGTGTCCTCGCCGTTCTTGTGCTACCTCCATGTTGGCAACGTTTAATTCTGTCACAACTTGTGACGGAGCGGATGAAGGAAGGAGGTAAGCGCACATAAGAACAAGTGAGTTTATTTATTACAGAGGCAGGCAGACAAATCCAAAACGTAATCCAAAGGCGTAGTCAGAAAACAGGCGAAGGTCAGGCGAACGGCAAACAGACATAAACTTGGGGCAAGGCAGATCTCAGTAACGTGGCATGGAAAACAGGGTCGAGAAACAAACATAAGCATAAACATGAACGTGCGCTATGACAATGATCTGGGAGCGGATAACCCAGGGTGAACTATAACTAACGTGGAACGTGATCCTATGTTTAATTAACCGCGCCGTGTGTAGTACAGCGCGTAGTATATAAGCCGGCATGAATTAACTTAAATGGCTTCCAGCTGGAAGTAATACAGACACACGTGGGGATACAACCTATGACAGAAGGTCCCAAGGTCCTGAATGTCCCAAGCAGAGCCAGGAAACCGCATGGTGTTTCTGGCGAAGTAGGGACGCGGTGCGAAGTTCACCGCGAGGCTCAAGGGGGCAGCGAGGTTCACCACGAGGCTCCAGGTGGAAGCGAGGTTCTCCGCGAGGCTCCAGGGGGGAGCGAGGATCTCCGTGAGGCCAGGGGAAGGAGCGAAGTTCTCCATGAGGCTCAAGGGAGGAACGATGCCCTCCGCTGAGCCCAGGGGTGGATGTCCTCCATGGAGCAGGAAGGGGGAGCGACATAAGGAGTGACGTCTTCCGCAGAGCATGGAGGCAGAGCGACGTCCCCAGCGAAGCAGGATGGCGGAGCGACGACCTCAGCCAAACAGGATGGCGGAGCGACGACCTCAGCCGAGCAGGAAGGCCGAGCGACGACCTCAGCCGAGCAGGAAGGCCGAGCGACGACCTCAGCCGAGCAGGAAGGCCGAGCGATGACCTCAGCCGAGTAGGAAGGCCGAGCGATGTCCACAGCAGAGCAGGAAGTCCGAGCGACGTCCACAACCGAGCAGGAAGGCAGAGCGACGTCCTCAGCCGGACGCGGAGGCCGAGCGGCGCCCTCAGCTGAGCAGGGAGGCCGAGCGACGGCCTCAGCAGAGCAGGGAGGCCGAGCGGCGTCCCCAGCAGAGCAGGGAGGCCGAGCGGCGTCCCCAGCAGGACGTGGAGCCTGAGCGAGCATCATGGATGCGTAAACGCTCCACTTCTGCCTGCAGCTTGCTAGACTTGAAGTCCTTTATACTCTGAGCGATTACCAAGGGGACGTGAGGCTTGGATGTGACTGGGATGTCGTGAGCTTGAGACGGAGTCTGGACTTGGGCGTCGTGAGCTTGAGACTGAGTCTGGACTTGGGCGTCGTGAGCTTGAGACTGAGTCTGGACTTGGGCGTCGTGAGCTTGAGACTGAGTCTGGACTTGGGCATCGTGAGCTTGAGACTGAGTCTGGACTTGGACGCTGAGAGCTTGAGACTGAGTCTGGACTTGGACGCTGAGAGCTTGAGACTGAGTCTGGATTTGGACGCTGAGAGCTTGAGACTGAGTCTGGACTTGGACGCTGTGAGCTTGAGACTGAGTCTGGATTTGGACGCTGTGAGCTTGAGACAGGACTTGGGTGTCGTGAGCTTGAAACTGAGCCTGGACTTGGACGTCGTGAGCTTGAGACTGAGTCTGGACTTGGACGCTGTGAGCTTGAGACGGTGTCTGGACTTGGTGAAGCTGGGTCTCTGCACTTTTCCTTCTATCCTTCTCCTCCTCCAGAAGCTGCCTTAGTTGGTTTCGTTCGTCCTCTAGTTGACAAAGCCGTATGCTCAGAACCCGTTTCCGGAGTGTCTCCTCTTGCAGCAAATCCTGTGATGCTTGTAGTTGCAACTCCATGGATGAGCATTCTTTAGTAGCTTTGATGCATTTCTTCTCCATTTCAGACAGAGTGCTGCTCGAACTCTCCAACTCCAACTGCATTCTGCTCATTTTTCTCCACCATTTCCGTCTTACTCGGAGTGATTACCACGGGAACGTGAGGCTTGGCTGCGACTGGGATGTTGTGAGCTTGAGGAACGGCCGGAACCTGAAACATGGTGGGAACTTGAGGCTGAACTTGAGCTTTGGGGGCGTGACTGTGGCCTGGACTGGAGGCGTGACTGTGGCCGGGACTGGAGCGAGAGGCGTGGCTGTGGCTGGAGCGAGAGGCGTGGCTGTGGCTGGAACGGGAGACGTGATTTGGACCGGAGACGTGGCGTGGCTGGACTGGAACTTTGATTGTAGCTTTCTCTGCCCTTCTCCCCTCTCTGTTTCACCCGTTCATAGTACACGTGGAGAAGAGGCTCTGCATGAGTCCTCCCATTACCTTCCCGCAGCACTTTATCCAGGTCATACTTTTGCCCTGGTTCTCCGAATTCCTCAAAAAACTGCTCAAAAAGCAGCCGAATATCCTCCAGCACCCCGGGTCTCTCAGCCACTATCTGTCATGCCCACGTGCAAGCGAAACCCAAATAGCGAGACATGATGAACTGTTGGTTTCGGGTCGCACAGGCTGGCGAAATATTGCTGACATTCCATCGCAAAATAATCTGGATAACCGGATTATTAATCGGGCGCAGTTAATTAAACCTCGGATCACTGGGAGGGCACGTGTGTTTTGTTTATGTTCGTCATGTCCCCACCACGTTTCTGTCATAGGTTGTATCCCCACGTGTGTCTGTATTACTTCCAGCTGGAAGCCATTTAAGTTAATTCATGCCACAAGTTCATGAGGTTGTTCATGAGGTTCAGCCCCTTTGAGAGGTCTCCCAATCATACCGAGAAGCCATGCATCCTTGTGGCATGGACGTGTGTCTGTATTACTTCCACGTGTGTCTGTATTACTTCCAGCTGGAAGCCATTTAAGTTAATTCATGCCGGCTTATATACTACGCGCTGTACTACACACGGCGCGGTTAATTAAACATAGGATCACGTTCCATGTTAGTTATAGTTCACCCTGGGTTATCCGCTCCCAGATCATTGTCATAGCGCACGTTCATGTTTATGCTTATGTTTGTTTCTCGACCCTGTTTTCCGTGCCACGTTACTGAGATCTGCCTTGCCCCAAGTTTATGTCTGTTTGCCATTCACCTGACCTTCGCCTGTTTTCTGACTACGCCTTTGGATTACGTTTTGGATTTGTCTGCCTGCCTCTATATTAAATAAACTCACTTGTTCTTATGTGCGCTTACCTCCTTCCTTCATCCGCTCCGTCACGAGTTGTGACAATAATGTCAAATCGGAGTGTGCATTTCCATGCATATGGCTGAGGAGCTATAGCTTTTAACAAGTCAAACTTTCTAATCAAAGAAATTCCTGACATCAAGAAATGCCTGAGATGAACAAGTGCATTAAGAACAAGTGGCTGACACACTGTGTCTCAGAAGGTGCTGGCTACTGGCAATTTAATATATATAATAATATAAATGTAGCTATAACTTATTATAACAATGTATATTTATGTCGTTATATATGTGTTTATAGAGCAGTAACACTTGCTTATAAATAATTATAAATGGCTATAATTTATTATAAGCATGGTCTTCATAGAAAGTGTTCTCCTGTTGGTGGAGTTTATGGAGTTAAGTGCTGGCCATAATATCTCCCCAGAGAGTTTACTACTGCTGTGCTAATGTTGCAGTGTACATTCTAGTGCTTTTGCAAGAGAAGCATTTATTATACTCTATCAACAATCTTTAGACTGCACACCCCAAGGATTTTTCATTGCTGGTGTGTGTGGCTACATGGTCGACCATCAGCTGTGGATGGAGAGCCGACAGGCACTCCAGAAGCTGCTGCAGCCCACCACATGTCCAGCTGTGTCCCCTCCCAATGTGCCACATGTGATGCACATCTTCCACGAAGATCTGGAGGCCTTACTGGAGCTCTTTGAGCATGCAACATGTTCAACTCTAGATTTCTGCAGCATTTCTGCACCATTCACTGTTAGCGTAAAATAAAAAATGCTGATTACAGCTGATTACAGCAACTCCTGTCTTGAGAGATGTTATATTTTACCTATATATTAGTGTTTTTTTTCACTTATCTGTCACATATGTCCCTTTTTGTTTCTTCAGTTCTTTTTCTTACTTTCAAAGTTTCAGTCTGTTTAAGCACATAGTTCTTTTACTTATTATAAACTCTATGCTCAGAATGGAGAACCATGGGAGGTCACTTCATGTACACACATAACCATCTGCTGGTGCTTCCGAGATTGTGCCATGCTCCAGAATGAGGTCCTATATTCCTGAAGAACTGAGACCGTACAGAGGATGCACAGCTGGATGATAGAAAGCAAGACTGTGGGAATACCTGGAGATGTCTGGCAGTTTCTTATTATAAGAAAACTGATTATATATACATATACACATACATATATATATATATATATATATATATATATATATATATATATATATATGTATATGTATATGTATATTATCATTTTCTTATAATAAGAAACTGCTATATATATATATATATATATATATATATATATATATATATATATATATATATATATATATATATATATATATATATATGTATATATATATATATATATATATATATATATATATATATATATATATATATATATATATATATATATATATATATATATATATAATGTGTGTGTGTTAACTATTGCTAAATTTGTGCTTGGAACAATTTAGATGCATTTATTGATCGAGTGACACCCCTGTATTCATTGAAATCTTTTCTGTGTCGATCCTGTTCGGTTTATCTGGATTTTGAGACTTTCTTTCCACGGTTTGCCTTGCACGATCCACACACATATATCTCCCGATCCACACACAACTGTGCCTAAGCTACCACTAGATGGCAGGCTCAGCTTTAAGAGATGGCGCCACCTGTCTACTTCTGTTTGAATCAAGTGCTAGGGGAGAGCGGAACAGAACACTTTTTATTTTCTCAAGTTTGTTGAAAAAATTCTTAGGGTTCAAAGCATTTTTTTCACGTTCATTTTACAATTATCTGGTACAAATATTTGGCCTTGTTTTATGAATAAAACATACTGTTTTGTCATTATTTAACCGGAAATAAGAGAAGTGAAATTTAGAACATGTTAATTATAACGTATAATTTTTAGAGATTTTTAAACATTTCTAAATTTTAATTAACTTAAAAGTTTACTTAAATGCATTTTGGCAATGCCATGTTATTTCTATTTCTGTATTAAATTGTTAATTATAACATGTATAATTTATATATATTTTATTTTACATTTTTTAAATAGAACATTGGAAAGGGGTTGGCTCAGGCTTTAGTAACAGCCATGTCTAGAGAGTTGTCAGCTGGTCACAACACCCCTACTTCTATACCTGTCAGGCTTCCATGTGCTTCTCTCAACAGTGATACTCCCTCAAGCCACAACACAGTTCACCCTTCCAACAATATGGGCACATATTCTTAATTATAATTATAACATATGATTTATAGATTTTTGGGGGGGTTTTTTTTTATATATATATATATATTTTTTTTTATATTTAGAATGAGTGTATAGCTCAGGCTCTAGTAACAGCTGTCTCTTTAAAGCCTGGTTCACTCTGGCAGAGGTGGTAGAACAAGTTGTGCTGTGCTTTGATCATATGAGTTTTCCTTAAGCTTTGAACAAAGTATAAGGGAGACATAAAATAGTGTACTCACTGCACTTGATAGACATAGTAGCGTGAGAGGTTAATCTTATGGGTTTTTTTTGGTGTTGTTGTTTTTTCCAAAAACAAACTGTTAATACACTCTTAGAGCAATGTCTGCACCCCATACCCTGTCTCTGTCCATGCCATTATGCCTTTCTGTTCCTGAACAGTATCATGAATCTTTGTGTTTAAAATGTTTTTATTCATTTGGCAATAAGATCAGCATTATTGGAACGCTTGCCTCAACAATTCTATTTTTGTAGTAAGAAAGCTAGTGGAAGCTTTAATTGAACAAATATAAACTGATTCTGCAATGTTAGCATTTTTAAGAAGAATCTTTTTTAAATTCTTACCTACACTTTCAGAGGTTGTTCGGAGCTGTACCGCATTCCCATGGTGGAATACAAGCTGGACAGTGAAGGCACACCCTGTGAATATAAGACCCCATTCAGGAAGAACACCACCTGGCACCGGGTGCGCACTACTCCAGGGGGCCAGCCTCTACCTCGAGGATCACCCAATCAGGGTCCTGAACAAGAGCAATGCCAACCCATTTCACAGCACATTGAGATATCCATTCCACGCAGCACGTCATTCGACAGGAAGCTGCCAGACATCTCCAGGTATTCCCACAGTCTTGCTTTCTATCATTTAATATTTCTGCATTTTAATAATTGTCTATAAAATGATCCTTTGAACACAATAGAGACACATTTGATTAATATATATATGTGCATTTTCCTTGTTACATGTTACCAGCTGCAAATATACACTGTCACGGTTCCCCCTTGAAGCAGCATGCTCTCGCGCTGTTGCGCATGCGTGTTGCGACTTCTGAACATGAGATCTTTGTTTTCGTTTCTGTCAATGGCTGGGAGGACACGTGTGTTTTGTTTATGTTCGTCATGACCCCGCCTCGTGTCTCTCATAGGTTGTCTCCCCATGTGTGTCTGAATTACTCCCAGCTGAATTTGGTTTAAGTTGATTCATGCCGGTATATATGCTACGCGCCGTACTAGACACGGCGCGGTTAATTAAACTTGTTAAACTTAGTAAACAGACTAAACGTAGTTCCATGTTAGTTATAGTTCACGCTGGGTTATCCGCTCCCAGATCATTATCATAGCTCTCGTTCGCGTTTATGCTTATGTTCATGTTTGTTTATCGACCCTGTTTTTCCGTACCACGACCTTGATCTCTGCCTTGCCCTTTATATGCCTGTTTGCCGTTCGCCTGACCTTTGGATTATGTTTCTGGATCATGTTTTGGGATTTGTCTGCTCTCCTCACTTGTAAATAAACATCACTCGTTCTTAAGTGCGCTTACCTCCTTCCTTCTTCCACTCCGTCACGACTTGTGACATACATAACACAAAAAAAACCTATACTTTGTAAGAGAATTTAACTGAAGAAGGTCAGCACAACCTTTCAGTTACCCCTAAGTCTAATAATTCATAGGTTTTATTCTCGATACATTTGTCATGTTTTAGTGAACTTTCAGAAAAACCTGATTACAGGTATCATCAACTATTAATCCAGAAATATGGTATATAAATATAGAATTTTCTATATATCTGCATAAAATGAATTAAAACATCAGATTTTTACACAAGTCCTAAAAGTAGACAAAGAGAACCGTATTAAAATATTATACATGGTTATTTATTTATTGAGGGAAATGAGCCAATATTACATACAGTATCTCACAAAAGTGAGTAAAACCCCTCACAGTTTTGTAAATATGTTATTTTTTTAAAAATATCTTTTCATGTGACAACACTGAAGAAATGACACTTTGCTACAATGTAAAGTAGTGAGTATACAGCTTGTGTAAAAGTGTAAATTTGCTGTCCCCTCAAAATAACTCAACACAGCCATTAATGTCTAAGCCACTGGCAACAAAAGTGGGTACACCCCTAAGTGAAAATTTTCCCTTCCCTCCCAAGTCATGTGACTTGTTAGTGTTACAAGGTCTCAGGTGTGAATGGGAAGCAGATATGTTAAATTTGGTGTCATCGCTCTCACACTCCCTCATACTGGTCACTGGAAGTTCAACATGGCACCTCATGGCAAAGAACTCTGAGGATCTGAAAAAAAGATTTTTTGCTCTTCATAAAGATGGCCTTGACTAAAAGAAGATTGCCAAGACCCTGACACTGAGCTACAGCATGGTGGCTAAGACCATACGTCTACGGCCAAGATATATGAGTGCTGCCAGCACTGCTGCATAGGTTGAAGGGGTGGAGGGTCAGCCTGTCAGTGCTCAGACCATACGCAGCACACTGCATCAAATTGGTCTGCATCTGCCGTCCCAGAAAGGAAGCCTCTAAAGATGATGCACAAGAAAGCCCGCAAACAGTTTGCTGAAGACAAGCAGACTAAGGACATGGGTTACTGGAATTATGTCCTGTGGTCTGATGAGGCCAAGATAAACTTATTTGGTTCAGATGGTGTCAAGCGTGTGTGGCGGCAACCAGGTGAAGAATACAAAGACAAGTGTGTCTTGCCTACAGTCAAGCATGGTGGTGGGTGCGTCATGGTCTGGGGCTGCATGAGTGCTGCCGGCACTGGGGAACTACAGTTCACTGAGTGATGCAGGGAAGTGTTCCAGCATGATAACAACCCCAAACACACCTCCAAGACGACCACTGCCTTGCTAAAGAAGCTGAGGGTGAAGGTGATGGACTGGCCAAGCATTTCTCCAGACCTAAACCCTATTGAGCATCTGTGGGGCATCCTCAAACGGAAGGTGGAGTCGACATCCGTGATGTCATCATGGAGGAGTGGAAGAGGACTCCAGTTGCAACCTGTGAAGCTCTGGTGAACTCCATGCCCAAGAGGGTTAAGGCAGTGCTGTTAAATAATGGTGGCCACACAAAATATTGACACTTTGGGCCCAATTTGGACATTTTTCCTTAGGGGTGTACTCACTTTTATTGCCAGTGGTTTAGACATTAATGGCTGTGTGTTGACTTATGTTGACGGCAAATTTACACTGTTATACAAGCTGTACACTCACTACTTTACATTGCAGCAAAGTGTCATTTCTTCAGTGTTGTCACATTAAAAGATAATCAAATATTTACAAAAATGTGAGGGTTGTACTCACTTTTATGAGAGACTGTATATATGAGTGGAAAAATTATGTGAACCTTTGCTTTCAGTATCAGGTCCTTCCACAACATTTCTATTGGATTAAGGTCAGGACTTTGAATTGGCCATTCCAAAACATTATTTCCTTTAACCATTCTTTGGTAGAATGACTTGTGTGCTTAGGATCATTGTGTTGCTGCATTACCCACTTTTTCTTGAGATTCAGTTCACAGACAGATGTCTTGACATTTTCCTTTAGAATTTGCTTTAGAATTCATTCTTTTCGTTCTTTTTTCAGAGCAGTGGTTTTCTCCTTGCAACCCTTCCATGCACGCCATTGTTGTTCAGTGTTCTCCTGATGGTGGACTTATGAACATTAACATTAGCCAATGTCAAAGAGGACTTTAGTTGCTTAGAAGTTACCATGGGTTCCTTTGTGACCTCATGGACTATTACACATCTTGCTCTTGGAGTGATCTTTGTTCGTCGACCACTCCATGGTCTTGAATTTCCACCATTTGTACACAATCTGTCTGACTGTGGATTGGTGTTTATGCCATGATACACTTCCACAAACATGTGTTGTGAAGTTCAGATTTTGATCTTTAAATAAAACAGGATGCTCACTCACACCTGATTGTCATCCCATTGATTGAAAACACCTGACTCTAATTTCAGCTTAAAATTAAGAGGTTCACATACATAATATTGGATCATTTTCCTCAATAAATAAATGATAAAGTATAATATTATAATCTCATTTGTTTAATTGGGTTCTTTTTGTATACTTTTAGAACTAAAATCTAATGATATTTAAGGTCATATTTATGCAGATATATAGAAAATCCTAAAGGGTTCACAAACTTTCAAGCATCAATGTATATTTATATAGCCTAACTCATTTAAATGTAAAGAAGTCCTACTTTGTTTACTGTTGATGCTGTGAGGAGCCATGTTGATTTAATGTCACTTGTTGAGCTTGGGGTTATGGAGAGTTTCCTGGGTTTTCGAGTAGGAATTCCATGTTGACGGGGTCTTCTTTGTTTTTTTCCTGGTTGTATATCAGACACTTGAAGTTACAAGTTTTACACATATGCTTCATAAGCTAGAGAACGCATCCAGGTCCTTCACCCCTTCTCCAATTAAAATCACACCCCTGAGTTTGACTGAGAGTTGTGATTGTATTTCAGTGCGGCATGTGTCCTGCACACTGATGGAAGTAAAGTGTTATGTAATGGGAGAGTTGCATTCAACTCTTGCAATAAATTCAGCATTTACCCCTTAAAGGGAAACACTGTGCTAGTTATTTTTCATTAAAGGCCTTGTACAGACATGATATTAACATTCATTTTGGATGATTGTCAACATAGAGGTCTAATCTGGGTCAAATGTGTCTTGGTTTACTCACTTGATGTTCGTTCATCGGGGTGGATGAAGACCATTTATGTCATCTATTCTATATCTGGTTTACTCACATTTGAAGGCAATCTCTGATGGACGTGACCACATTACATTTGTAGTGTGAACAAAAACTCAACAGATGTTAAGTGCATTTCATTGAAGGCTTTGCTTTTTGTTGTCACACATTGTCCACATGTCACTTAAAGTAGTGCAGTTTATGCATTGCATTTCTTGTTTTTTCACCAGTATGATTGCAAGCTCTGGCATGGAAATTCTCCATATAAAAATGGTATTTGTCTTCTTAAAATGTAAAAAAAACACTGACCATCTTCCACCCTTGAGCACCCTAACCAACCTTCTCAAGAGAGAGAGGGAAAGGTTGATTGGTATTGCATAACAATATGTGGGAAATAATTAAGTAATATATTTTTTTAATGTATGCACTATAGAAGAAGTTCACTTCAGGAAAAATTATGATGAAAAAGATGAATGAGTTTCAAAATGGCAAAAAATACCTTTTCTGGAAAAATAATTGCCTTTATTAACAGAACATATAGGGGTGTTTGTTAATGGGCTTGAGACAGACAGACAGACAGACAGGCAGATCGATCGATCGATCGATCTATCCCAAATTCCAGGGAAATTCCAGGTCCCAGTAGCTGAAGACATCACACACAATACAACATTCAATAAAGTATAATCAGGATGCTAAAAATGGCTAATAAAAACAGTAAAATATACCAAATCAAGGATCCACCGACTGGGAAATACAGGTAGGGGCTAATATAGTTCATAAACAGTCACACAGTGAGCCAGTACACAATATTGTTCTAAGAGGTCATGGAAGTGTATGAGAATGTATGAAAAAAGTCAAGAGGCAGACAGACTATGCAGAGAAGTCTATCTCACCTCTTCCTTTAAGTGAAGCTTTGTAGAGTTGTATAGCCCTAGGGACAAAAGACTTCCTCAGCCTGTCAGTTGTGCATGGCAGTGAGCGTAGCCTCCAAATGATCAAGCTCTTTCGCTTTATGATAGTGTTATGGAGTGGATGACAGTCATTGTCCAGAATATTAATCAATTTGCTCAGGGTCCTTTGTCTGACACTGAAGTGATACACTCCAGTTCCGCTCCCACAACAGAGCCAGCTTTTCTTACCAGCCTGTCCAGTCATCCAGCATCCATCTTCTTAGTGCTTCCTCCCCAGCATACCACAGCATAGAAGAGGGCGCTGGCAACAACAGACTGGTAGAACATCCAGAGTAGCTTGCTGCAGACATTGAAGGACCGCAGCCTCCTCAGGAAGTACAGCCTGCTCTGCCCTTTCTTGTAGAGTGCTTCAGTGTTGACCGACCAGTCCAATATATTGTCCAAATGTATTCCCAGATACTTGTAAGTGTTTACCACCTCTACCGTTACCCCCTCAATGGTGACTGGCAGCAGAGCAGGCTTAGACTTCCGGAAATCTACCACCATCTCCTTGGTCTTAGCAGTGTTGAGTTGTAGGTGATTGAGTTTGCACCATTGCACAAAGTCCCCCACCAGGCTCCTGCACTCCTCCTCCTGCCCATCCCTGATATACCCCACAATTGCTGTATCGTCCGAAAACTTCTGCATGTGGCATGGCTCTGTGTTGTAGCAAAAATCAGACGTATACAGGGTGAACAGGACTGGAGAGAGCAGTATACTCTCCTGGTATGTAACTTGTAGCGGGTCTAGTGCAAGTCATACCTGGGGTCTAAGTATCCCCAAAACCAGCTGCTCCATGGTCTTCATCACATGTGATGTTAGAGCGACTGGCCTGTAATCATTGAGCTCACTTGCATGTGAATTCTTGGGGACAGGGATTAGACATGATGTCTTCCACAATGTTGGAACTCTTCCAAAACGAAGACTCAGGTTGAAGATGTGCTTCAGTGGCTCCCCCAGTTCAGAAGCACAGACCCTGAGCAGCCTTGGACACAGTCTGTCAGGCCCGGCTGCCTTCCTGGGGTGGAGTTTCCTCAGCTGTCCTTTAACTTGATCTGCCATGATTATATGGGGGAAGAGGAGAGGGAGAGGGAAGAGCGGAGGGGATGGGTTTGCCTGCGGGAGGTGTCTGGTGTCTGAAGACTAGTGACTAGTGACCAATGTCGGTGTAGTCACATGGTTCATTGTGACCTTGTGGAGGAATAATACATCAGCCTTTGATGGTGGGGGTACGTGGTGCACCGAAAGTGAGGGGGGAGGTGTGAGTTGAACAGGCAAGCAAGCACGAGCAGTGTCTGAATCAGCAGATGGTAGTGGACAGTCCACTGCCATTGGAGCTTGAACAGGGCAGTCGAACCTATTGGAGAAGTGGTTCAACTGATTTGCCCTATCCAGATCTCTCTCCACAGAGCTACCACTCTTCCTCAGTCCAGTGATGGTCTTCATTCCATCGTTCAACCTTCTTTCTGTATTACTCCTTAGTCTCTTTCAGCCTGACTTTAAGTTCTCCTTGTACACGCCTCAGCTCTGCCTGATCCCCCTCTCTGAATGTCATCTTTTTCCTCTTGAGAAGGGTCTTGACATTGCTGGTTATCCAAGGCTTGTTGTTTGGAAAGCAGTGTACAGTTCTTGTGGGAACAACTATGTCCATACAGAAGTTCAGGTAGTCAGTTGTACAATGTGTGACCTCCTCCAAATCCTCTCAATTTTGTAGCACGCTCCAGTCAGTGGACTCAAAACAGTCTCTCAAAGCCTCATCCACTCCTGTTGTCCACTTCCTGAAGGTGCGAGTGACAACCGGTACCCTTTGGTTTGTACAATGGTTGAAGATAAATGAGGTTGTGGTCTGACTTCCTCAGTGGGGGTAGGGGGTTGGCACTGTATGCATCCCTCACATTTGCATACATGAGGTCTATTGTCCTGTTCTGCCTGGTTGGGCAATCAACAAACTGGTAGAAATTAGTGAGGATAGAATCCAGTGTTATGTGGTTGAAGTCGCCAGAGATCACAATAAAAGCGTCTGTGTGTTGAGTTTAGAGCCTTGCAATTGTAGAATGAATGATGTCACAAGCCATGTCCGGAAGGGCTCGTGGCGGAACGTAAAAACAGACAACAATGGCATGCGAGAACTCCCTCGGCATGTAGTATGGTCGAAGACTAACCACCATTAGCTCCACATCTTTACTACATACAGTCTCTTTAACTGTAACATGGCCGGGATTGCACCATCTGTTGTTTATGTACTTCACGAAATACCTCCCTTATTTTTTCCAGAAAGTTTAATGTCTCTGTCCAGACGAGCCACACTAAAGCCAGGCAGCTCAACGTTGACAGTGGGGATGCAGCTAGTTAGCCACATCTCCATAAGGCATATCAAGCTACATTCCCTATACAATTTCAGATTTTTTACCAGGGCAGCCAGCTCGTGAGTCTTGTTAGTAAGTGAATTCACGTTCACATCACCATCGATGGAATTGCGGGTTTAAATTTCCGCTTGAATATCCACTCTTGCTCCCGTCGTTTAGTCCTCACTTTAAGTCCCGCTCTACAGCCCCGAAAGCACCATAATTCCTTGGGGATGTTAACGTGAACATCACCAGCATTCCTCCGTAGTGCAAGCAGCTGATTCCTTGTATAAACAAGTTTGCCGCCGCCAGAGCGTTTTAATAACTGATCCATATCCATAGGATAGAATGAAAGACACTCCTAAAAGTGTGCAATCCTAAAAACTCCTAAGCGTGCGAAGTAAAAAAAGTAAACAAAAGACAAAAACACACACACACGCACACAAAAAAACCCAGAGCTACATGGATTGCTGCCACTTTCGGCGGCGCATACGTAGCCTTTCTAGCCCCCTTTATTTCAAAGCTTAAAAAAATCAATATTTTTCATTAAAGGTTTCATTTTTGGTATCCATATCTTTCTTGCAGTTAATAATAATAAAAAATATATATATTTCATTTTTGTTAAACTGAGTGCAACAGCACCACCAATGATCATACGAAAAACACAGAATGAAGCAATGCTGTGGGCTAGATGTAATGAGCTGTAGACTCATGCCAGTGACAGTCTTGTCAGGTGATAACACAGTGACACACACTCTAGAATTGATCTTCATTTGGGCTGATATATTTAATATATTTCCCGCTTCTGTGACTCATCTATTTTATGTCATCAGCAGTCATTTTACAGACTCATGAATGAGGTGAGAAGCTGCTTAGTGTAATAGGAACAATCAGCTATCCATTGACTGCAGTAATTGATCCCAGGAAAGCCAAGACAGCCTGTTTTGTAGCGGGAAGCTGAGAAGTCATCGCAACTGATATCCGGTCGTCCGACAGCCTTCTCTGTCCTTTTAATAAGAGAAAACCCAAATATTTGACTTCTGGTTTACGTAGTTGGATTTTTGTACATGAAACCTTGAATCCTTTGTGAGCCTGAGGCTCCAGCAGTCTCAAGATTGCCGTCCAGCAAGAAGCTTCCGACTCAGCTATAATAAGAAGATCGTCCGTGTATTGCAGAACACGTGCATCGTCTGTGACATGAAGAGCTTGCAAAGAGTCTCTTACCACACGGGAGAACACCGCGGGGGAGTCAACGTAGCCCTGTGGCAGGCGTGTCCAGGTCAGCTGGCGTCCCCTGTGTGTAAATGCAAACAGTGGCTGGGTCTCCTCGGCTACAGGTACACTGAAAACGGCAGAACACAAATCTACCACGCTTAACCATGCATGGTGTGAAGGGATTAATGTGATAACATTAGACACATCAGGAACAATCGGTGACATCGGTATTACCACCTCATTTATTCGCCTGCGGTCCTGTGTGAATCTCCACGTGCCATCAGGCTTAGGAATTGACAGGGGTGTTATATTGACTCACACAGGGCTTCAGAACTCCTTGCTGTAATAGAGAATTAAGCCTGATAAGGAACACATTGCAGCCCAGGAGTTAAGCAGAGACTGTAACCTTGGGTCTGAGGATTCAGCGTGAGAAAACAGAGAGTGAGACACATTGAACTGCTGATTTCCGCCAGCAAAGGTGTAGATACCACCAATTTAGAGCCCGAAAATGCAAGTGTGAGATGTAGTTTGCTCAATAAGTCACGTCCTAAGAGATTAAATGGACACTCCTGCATATTGACAAATTCATGCGTGAAAATTAATTCAGGATCCAAACATGGAACCACATGCAAATATGGTGTAAAATACTGTTCAGTCACAACCCCTTCTATTCCCACAGAACTCACAGACTTTGGGGTTAACGGTCCAGTGTACAATTTTCCAATCAAAGATATAGTAGTATCTAAAAGAAAAGCATATACGGTTTTCTTCAATCATGGGTAATTTCTTGATCTGAGGAGAATTAAAAGCTACATTCAAGTATGATCAGCACACTGGGTCACAAGAGCTCTGTGGGCATCCCTATTGATTGTGGTAATAATAATTCTGCTGTACTGGAGGTGGTGGTGAAAAGGTATCTAATTGATGGTTTGATTGGGACCTCGCCGTCCCTGCAGCAGTGGGGGGTGGGCCATACATATGAGGAGCGGTCTAATATTGACCAGGCTGATGATAATATGGGACAGATTGTGCAGGAAAATACTGCAGACCACCTCTTATCCTAAAACCACAACCACGATCACCTTGAACTCTCTTTTGCTGTTGATCTCGTTTTTTAGCATGACAGGCACGAGCCCAGTGGCCAGGTTTCCTACAATAATGACATATGCCTGTTACGGACCCACTGGCTCCCTTGATTTCCCTTGATGTATCAGAGACAGCAAACACATTAACTTCCGTGTCATTAGTGGGTTCACTCATCATGGCGGTGACATTCTTTAAACAGGTGTCACTCAATAAACCATCAGTTTGCAACTGTTGAACTTTAGCGGCGAATTCTGCGACAGTTATTCTAGTACGGTCAGTACAGTGCATTTTTAGTGCCTGCTGAACACATGGTGGACAGCAGGACAGGAAAGTATTAAGAAATGGCACATTAGCAGTGCCTGAGTTATAATTCATAAGCGCTACATGTTGCCACTGGGTTTTGAACCGTTCTAAGAATTTTGGTACGGTCTCAGCCTTTCCCATTGTGAGAGCAGTGACTTGTGTCAGATCTTGCGCAGCAGAGCGTAGTTTAGCAAGATATTGCAGGAGGTCATTCTTAAACTGTATGTCATTACCAGCTCAGCCCAATATAAGTTTTGTCTAGGTTTTGTCCTTCTTATTTTAATTCAATTCAATTCAATTTTATGTGTATAGCGCTTTTTACAATAGACATTGTCTCAAAGCAGCTTTACAGAAATAGAAACATGGTATACAGATATCAAAGGTGAGAATTTATCCCAACTGAGCAAGCCATTGAGATCGATGGTGGCAAGGAAAAACTCCCTAAGATGTTTTAAGAGGAAGAAACCTTGAGAGAAACCCGACTCAGAAGGGAACCCATACTGATCTGGGTAACAACAGATAGTGTGAAAAAGTTCATTATGGATTTATAAGTCTGTAAGGTCTTAGGAGCAGCCGTAGTCCCAGCAGTCTGGAATTAGAGAAGACTTGAGCTCCATCCAGAGGCAGAAAGTATTTGGATCTCCAGTATCTCCATAAATTCATGCGGGGCTCTGCAAAAGGAGAGAGGAAGAAAAAAGATTATTACGACTGAAGTAGTAACATAGAATCTAGTCAGGGTAGGCTTGAGTAAACAAATACGTTTTAAGTCTAGACTTAAACACCAAGACTGTGTCTGAGCCCAAACACTAATAGGAAGACTGTTCCATAACTGTGGGCTCTGTAAGCGGAGGCTTTTCCTACTGCTGTAGCCTTCACTATTCAAAGTACCGTCAAATAGCCTGCATCTTTTGATCTTAGTAGGCATGGCGGATCATATAAAAGCAAAAGGTCGCTTAGATATTGTGGTGCGAGACTGTTTAGTGCTTTATAGGTTAATAAAAGTATTTTAAAGTTAATGTGAGATTTTACTGGGAGCCAATGCAGTATTGATAATATTGGTGTGATATGGTCGTATCTTCTAGTTCTAGTTAGGACTCTAGCAGCTGCATTCTGAACTAACTAGAGCTTATTTATAATCTTACTGGAACATCCAGACAGTAAGGCATTACAGTAATCTAATCTAGAGGTGACGAATGCATGAACCAGTATTTCTGCATCATGTAGGTGACAATATGTTTCTTAACCTCAGTACGCATTGAGAAATCACATTTACATCTATGAACTGATAATGATCGGTCCAATAAGACCTGAGCCAGGAGAGGAGTGTTCCCTTAATGCCAACAACATTTTCTAATCTATCAAGGAGTATAGTGTGATCTATAGTATCAAAAGCTGCACTAAGATTGAGTCACACAAGCAGCGAGACACAACCCTGATCAGAGGCCAGTAGTAGGTCTTATACTACTTTAACTAATGCTGTCTCTGTGCTATGATGAAGTCTAAATCCTGACTGATACATTTCATGAATGTTATTCCTATCTAAGTATGAGCATAACTGCTTTGGTACAACCTTTTCTAGGAGTTATTTATAGAATTGTAGGAGGATGTACTTATGGTAGGCAGTCACTTGGATTGTAGCACCTTGGAGATGTTGTCAGACAACAGTTCCGCTCCGAGGCTGCTGGGGTGCAGGCCATCAGGACAAAACCACCTTGGACGCTCCCAGAACAGATTCTAGTTATTAACAAACACCAGATTCTGTTCATTAAACCAATAAACCAACCAGTCCTTTAAAGCTTGAAGTCTACTGAACTTTTCTGCGCTCTGTATGTGGGAAGAGGTCCAGAGACAATAATCTTCACGGTGGGTGATCTGCCTCGTACTGTCTCGATCAGGCTGGAGAAGTCCCTCTTCAGAACCGCAGCGACATCAAGGACACAAGCACCAGAAAAACAGTGTATGTGCACCTTACCTTTCGATGAAGCGACGTGGACGTTCCGCACAATATAAACACCTAATCTAAGGACAACACATGGTATGTGCCTTTCACTGACTACAAACTTCTCTTCAATCTCCACTGAACTGTCTCCAGGGCAGGAGCAGCATATGTGTCCTCCATCAGGCTCTGAGCAGACTGTTTGCACATTCTGGTGTAGAAACCTCATCACAAAACTACTCCATGACTCACTGCTATATTTGCTGTCATTATCCATTAATTGGAAAAATTTATTTGTATGATTGTTCCTGTTGGTCAGATCATGCCCTGCACCCTGGCTCTGTGTACACACTTGTGACCCAACCCCTAAAGTACATTTTTCAAATATGCACAGAGGATGGGGAAGAGGGTAGAACTACTCTTTACAACAATGAAAGAAATCTTATAATTCTAAAAGTTTAAAAAGTTCCTTTTTTTATATGAGCTGCAGTCTGTACACTACATTAAAATGTGCAGTGGACTATGCAAGAACTAATGTCTGATATTTCAGGGATTCATTTGCATACAACATTCCATGCACAGATAAAGAGAAAATACTATACTAATGTACTGTAAATGTCTTCTTGTAATATATTTTAAAAGTTGCAGTCTGCTTACATAACATTTTTAGGGATTAAAGGAGATCTATTATAAACCTTTTGACAAAATGTAATATAAGTCTCAGGTGTCTCCAGAACGTGTCTCTGAAGGTTCAGCTCAAAATACCATACAGATAATTTATTATACCATACTGTAAATGCCTCTTTTTGGGTGGAAACAAAAACACTCTGTTTTCGAGTGTGTCTCGTTAAATGCAAAGGAGCTGCTTCTCCCTTCTCCCCTTTCCGGAAGAGAGCTGTGTGGCTCCGAAGCAGTATACTACAGCGGATGTGCATTTACAGCTTGTGCTTCGGATACTAAAAGGATTCGCACAAAATGTAAACAGTTTAAAAAAAACAATCACCTTAACCTATTGTGCATAATAAAGGTGTGGTTATAAATTATACCATAGTTACCCAAACTCTTTTCCTATGAAGGGCCAAAAATCAAACTTGATTGAGGGCCGTGGGCCGAAAGTAAACGTTGCATTATACCAAACTGTATTATATTAAAATTAAAGATGCCATGGTTCTCCTCATTTATGATTTCATAATATTTACAAATAAATAAATAAGAAACATTAGTCTGTAATCTGCTTAACTAATGCAGTTTTATTTTCAGAATTGTATAGTTCAGTGAAACTTATAGTATAATGAAAACATAGAAACAATCTCAAGAAACATTTTCAATGCCTTACAAATTGGTCTGCAGCTGACAGGATATTATGTAGGTGATAGTCAGTTAGTTTGCTTCTCAGTTAACACTTGTTCAAGTTCATCAGACTGAAAGTCTGCTCACAAAGGTAGGTAATGCCAAACAGAGACAGCATCACTTGTGCCTGTTTGCACATCTTTGGGTACCTGTTTTCTGGGACATATTTGTAGAATTCTGTCAAGGGAAGGGACATGAATTTGTGTTTGAGTTCTGAATCACACTGAAGCTCAATTAGTTCCATCTGAAGATCATCACTGACTGTGTCTGCACTGATGGTGAAGGGTTGATCAAACAATTCAAGTCAGTAGCATTGTGTCTGAAGTCCTCAAAACGACTCTCAAACTCCTGGATAATTGTTAGATTTCACCCCACAAGAATCTACCATGCATGCCTTTTCGATCTCCATCATGCCTTTCAGCCTGTTTTACCATTACCTTCTAGTAACTTTGAGTTACTTTTAGAATATAAGATGATAAAAGAGAATTTCCTTTCAATCCTCTCTTTTATTTTAACGTAGCATAGAATAAACCAAAAGGAAATTCTAAGGGTAACATCACATCACCCTGTCATAGGAAAGTCATGATATGTCTGTGAAACCACATGTGAAACCGCGGCTTCATGGTTATGAATGTAAATGTCAATCGGGGCCGAATGGGTCAACTCAGGATAAGAAACATGTTTGGAATGGCCAAATGGAGTAGAGCTGAAAAGAGCTGTAGTTACAGAATCATGAATCGAGGCTATACTATGACGAATACAGGCACAAATACAGGGGCCGAATAAAAAGATAAAGATCAGAACCACAAAAATAGGAAAGATGGCAGATGCGTAAGGGAAATCCATTCGAATAAGTCCCACCAAAGAGTTCTTCACAATGATAAGGAGAGAGAGCATCCTTATACATAGATGTCTTGCTATCCTTTTCTCTAACATAAGGGGCTACAGGTAATTTATCTGATATTTCACGATAAAAACATACTGTAAATTTATTACCGTTAGGTAAACGAACAGACTAATGAAAGTTAGCGGTATCTGAGGAGACTTAAAAGACCCTTCCTCTTGACAAGAGTACAGGGGGTCCAGACATTCAGTAGGCCAATTAGGTTTTTTACGGTCAGCGAGATCATAGGGGAGTTCTTTACAATATGGAGTAGCACCTGGTTTATCAACACCTATTAAGGGATTATTTTTACTGGCGGTTACATTAAAAGGAGTAATAACATAGTGCTGACGTGGATCAATATTGTCATAGCAGTGTCGTCTAAGACCGATGGCTACAGAGCACCACAAATGTTGATATGTTTCTTGCACTGGATAAAAGGTGAAAGGATGGAGGGTGCTATGCGACATGAGAGCGCAGATATAACAGGGTGTAGTAAGGTGCATTTGCTTCACAGTTAGAACTGAATATTTATAGTATGCGTTTTGATTGAAATATTCGATAATTAAGTCACCAGACACATCAGACTGATTCAGCTGTAAGACTGTCAGAATTTGAAAAATTAACATCATCAAATTCATCCCAAGAGGATATATTTGGGATATAAATATACAAAGGAAGAAATAAAAACCAAACCTCGCACTCAGGGGTGGGCGAATAAACCTCTAAGGGAAAAATTCCCACACTGCCAGCACTATGTGCTCGAACACCCTTTTCTACGATGCACTGATTTCGTTCTTATATAATATATATATATATATATATATATATGTAAGTAAAGTGTTAGTGGTAATGGATCAGCCAATTTTTTTTTATTTAAAAAAAAAAAATTTAAAAATAAAAAATAAAGGAAAAAAGATTTAGTTTTTTTTTTTTTTTTTTTTTATTTAAAAAATTTTTTTTTTTTTTTTTTTTTTTTTTTTTTTTTTTTTTTTTTTTTTTTTTTTTTTTTTTTTTTTTTAATGGTGCAAGTCATTTATGTAGATGGTGTTCCTCAAATGGTTAGATGGTCTTATAATCTGTTTTAGCTTTTTTTACATAAGAATGACACAATGATCGATACTCAAAAAATTTGTGTTTTTTATCATATAACATGTGAAGATGTTTGTCTTTATTTGAGGACGCATAATAAAAAAAGTACATATAAAACAATTTCTCAATAGAGAACAATGGGAGATGTAGTCTTTGTTTTTGTTATCCTAAGAGCTTTTTGTTTGCACAGGAAGAATTAGATCTTAAATTGAAGACAGTTATAATCTTTGATATAGTTTTTGATAGAAAAGAATTGGTGTATACAATATAGAGACAAAAATAGTTTACAAATTTGTGGTAGCACAGAGAATAGTTTCATAACCACTTCTGCGCTGAGCCGTCATGTGTTGTGTTTCAATATTGGATAATTCCCGTTTCACCTGTGCAACACCAAAGGGTGTCAGAACCAATCACTTTGCATGGATCACCAAAAGAACAGCACTCACAGCCACTGCATGCAGACGCGCGCAGGTAGTCCAGCATGTTCCTGTGCCACCCCAGAGTGTTAGTGGGCAGATGGTAAAGTTTCGTGTAGTCTGTCTGACCCAGGCCTGCAGAAAGGTTTTTAAATGTTTAAATGCAGAAACAGTCTCAGTTGTGTGTGTGTCACATGAGTATGGATCCCAGGAGTCAACATGTATCAAAAGTTCAACGATGGCAAGATGTTTTGTAGTGGGCAGTTGAGAACGTATCTACCTGAGGGTAACATGGCGACCTCAGAGCTGCAGCTTGAGACCTATGGGGAGGTCTCTGTAGGGGAGCTTCTGACAGCCGAGGAAGCTGTCCTGCTGTCCAGCCTAGTCGAAGAGGTCGTCCTGCTGCCCTGCACAGCCGAGGAAGCTGTCCTGCTGTCCAGCCCAGCTGAAGAGGTCGTCCTGCTGCCATGCACAGCCGAGGAAGCTGTCCTGCTGTCCGTGCATCTACGTAACGTGACAGAGTACTGAGTCTAAAACGGAAGCAGCAGATTAAGTAGAAGAACTATATCCACGCTCCGCAGTCCAGAGGTGAAGGCTAGCCCAGAATTTTCTTGGGGGGGGGGGCGAAGACAGCAGAGCTCCAGCCTGAGGCCTACGGGGAGGCCTCAGCTGTGGAGCTCCCGCCTGAGGTCAACAGGGCGACCTCAGAGCTACAGTTTGAGGCCTACGGGGAGGTCTCAGCTGTGGAGCTCCCGCCTGAGGTCAATAGGACGACCTCAGAGCTACAGCTTGAGGCCTACGGGGGGCCTCAGGTGTGGAGCTCCCGCCTGAGGGTAAAATGACAGTTACCTGCTGAGAGATGTCTTCTGAGCAGCATTAGTTTTTGTTTGAAGGCTCTAACATGATCAAATAGCTGGGTGATAATCTTCTCTTTTCCCTGGAGCTGAACATTTAAAACATTGAGCAGCTCTGTGACATCCACCAGGAAAGCCAGGTCAGAAGGCATTTCTTATTTGTGGGCACTTGAATACTTCCAATCTTGATTTCCTGTAAAGCTCTGATCTGATCACGCAGATCAAAAAATCTCCTGAGAACTTTTCCTCAGCTCAGCCATCTAACCTCCTGGTGGTACATCACCATATTGTGCATCCATCTCATCCAACAGTACCTTGAACTGCTGGTGAGAGAGCACCTTGGAGCATATATCATTCACAATTTTGATGACGCCATGCATCACATCCACAAGCCCAATGGATTTAGCATATAGCAGTTCTTGATGTAAAATACAGTGGTACTTTACTAATTTCCCCCCACGTTCACTGACTTTCTGAGACATCAATGTAGCAAGGCCAGATTTCCTCCCTACTATAGCCGGGGCTCCATCAGTTGTAATGCCAGTCATATTCTTCCACTTTAATTCATTCTTTTTCAACAGTCTCTCAACAGCAAAAATAAAAGATCCTCTCCTTTAGTAGTTCCAGAAAGAGTCTCAATGCCAGCCAGATCTTGTGTCACTTAAAAATGTTAATTTACTCCATGCAGAAATACCAACAGCTGTGCAGAGTCAGATACATCGGTGCTCTCATCGCAAGCTATTGAAAAGGCAGAAAAGGCAGCTGCTTTTGCCTTGATTTGCTCACCGATATCTTGGGCCAAGTCCTCTATGTGTCTGGTAACAGTATTACTTGACAAGCTGATTTGCGAGAATATACATATCTAAGAAGGGCACACTGCTTCTGCAGCTACTGCAAGGCATTCTTTTATGAACTGTCCAGTAGCGAAGGCTCTTCCACTTTTAGCAATTAGTGCGGAAATCTGATAGCTGGCCCATGTGCCACTTTCTTGAGCTGATGAAGGATGCTCTGCTCAGATCAAAGTTTAGCAAACAGCTCGTTAGCCTTCTGTTTTCGTGCCTCGCCGCTGTACTTTGAGAAAGCTGAAGAATGTTTTATTTCATAATGACGACGGATATTGTACTCTTTCAAAACAGCAACTGACTGTTTGCAAACTAGACACACTGCCTTTGAATTGATTTCAGTAAATAAAAAATCATCTTGCCAAATTTTTTTTAATTGCCTCTTGTCTGTGTGTCACTTCCAGGATCTCTCCAATATTACCTGTTTGTTGACTGTCGCAAAGCACGCTGACCTTGAAGTACGCATGTACATTAAATAAAAGTCAAATTCACTTATATTCTCGACATTTAATTTCAATTTACATTTTTTGTAGCTCAAAAAATATAGATTTTTGAAATGTTATGATAAATTAGAAATTAAAATCAGAGTCAATGACACCCCCCGTCCTCTCACATATGGCATGGCGGGCCAAATCAAAAATCACCACGGGCCAACTTTGGCCTGCGGGCACTACTTTAGGCATCTCTGAATTATACAGCATTTTCGGGTAAAAACAAAATACTGACAAAATAGCTCTGGTCTCCGCGAATACAATCAGAGACAATGGTAACTTTAGCTGCATTAGTCATGGAATCTGCTAACAAGCACATTCGGAAAGGCAATTTGCAAACTTTCACAAAATATAAAGTATGATACTTACATCTTCTGGATATATAGCTGGATGATGAACAGTTGTTATTGATCCATGCTTGAGAATAAACTTTTCAGCAAATCCTGCTTTGTACTGACTCTCGTTCACAAGGAAGTCTGGTGTAAAATTATTCAAACAAACATATGAATTCAGCTATTTTGGGGGGCACATTTCCTTCAAAAATAAAACTTCTCCACTGCATATTCTGTGGCTCTGATGCCAGAAGTACACGAAGACTCTTATGTTCATACTTATAGACAACAACAGAACACTTACAGAGCTTACGAAGCTGAGATATTTTATCACTGATATTAAGCTGAGATATCTTATCACTGTAGCTGCTCCAGGGCGGAAAATATGGCAGACTGTGTTCAGCTCACTCAGGGGAGGATCTATCACAGTCATGGGCAGGGCCTGTTCTAATGTGACGTCACATTGAAGAAAAAACTAAAATGACTCATTTTGAGACACTATTTCATTTTGAGGCACTGGGGAATATAAAAAAAGGAGTGGATGGATGTTTACCATTGTATTGTGGTTGTGTACACACACTTCCAACACACATTTATGTTCACACAACATGTAAAAGTGAATGTTGCATAATAGGTCCTCTTTAAGTTGAATGCCATCAAACACCACAAAAACAAAACATTTGGAGTACTTTTAACCTTCAGGAGGTGTTTTAATATTTTACATTTCCTAAAAATATTGTGTTGAATTGTTAGAGATGTGGGCACCTAGAAATAATGTTTTTGTGACTTCCCACTCATTCTGGTGTAGCATAAAGTAATAGTATCCTATTATTTTAGTTTTTGTTAACACACTTCAGCTTTATACTGTAATGCTGTTACACCATTAATTTGTATTGCTGTAATAAAGCACCCTGTTACAGCTTGTAACAGTTTACTAGGATCCATTGCTCTCTGCAGGATGACACATGATCTGGAAAACCCACAGATATCCTGTAGTAAGGTACAGGCCAATCAACACTACCGTAGCTCACCCAGTAACCAGTCTTCATCCAGTGACCCAGGGCCAGGTGGCAGCACAACATGGATCCAATGGCCAGGATATGATGGGTATGTCATACAAATATGAATGCATACTCACATACTACTTGTTATTGCTTATTTTAAAGCTCAATACAGTGACTTATTCAGTATCTGACTTAGTTTCTCATATGTGTGGTGCACTATAGACAATAATCATCTTTACATAAAACATTTTTAATCATTTAATATGTGGTACATATTAAGTTAATATTTGCATTTTAGGCTTGATTCATCCATACCCATGTGCAACTGGAAGAACCTACAGCCCACAAGGAAAAAAATTAGCAATCTGATTCTGTGGATTTTGTTTCACTCCGCAGCCTGTTATATTTTATGAAAGCTGTAAATCTATGTTTGTAAATGTAATTTTTAAAAACTCGATAATACTGTAAACAAAAGATTTTGTTATTTCACAGTCTAAATCTGTCACGCCACAGCCGATGGAGGTCGCTGTGGCGCTTCTTTTGAGATTGACGGACTTGGTTTTGGTTTGCGCGCTTCCGTGTTAGCGGGAGCATTAGAGTGAATGATCACAGGTGTGTGTATTTTCTGTGTGATTACCTTGGTTATTTAAAGCCCTTAGTTGCTGAGCACGTTGCTCTTGAATGTGTATATGTCTGGAAGTATTGGACTTTATGTTGATACGTCTGTAGCGGTCGTATGGTTAAGCTACATGCTACGTTCCCTGGGTTTATGTTAAGACCATGTCTGTCTTAAGTTTGTGTGTATTAAATAAAGACTGTGATCTGCGCCTGCATCCGACTCCCGACTACGTTCCGTGACAAAATCAGTCCATAGTATAAAGAGAAGGAAGTATCCATGCCCAGGGGTTCCCAGAACTCCACAGACAAGAGCCACCATAATAGGGTTCATTTAAATGATATAAAGGGATAACATGTTAGAGAGGAAGAAAGATAATAAACAAAAGCCATCTAATTTAAGCTGTAGGGAGCTAAACCTAACCTATATACAAACCAAATAAAAGAAAATACAGAAGCTTCTGTAAATCCTTAACTGATATAATATCAGAAAATATTACAAAGAAAAGCTATTCCCTCTAATTTTATTTACAGTAACATACAAGAACTTCCTCCTACTGTTGCGTATTCCTCGTAATGAAGGTACGATGGATGCAAATGCATATAAGTGTTTAATAAGAGAGAGACAGGCAGACAAATTCAAAACATGAGACAATAGCGAGGTCAAGAAACAGGCAAACGTACAGGTGATTGAAAAACAGGCATAAACAGGGCAAGGCTAGAATTGAGAATGTGAAACAAGAATCAGACCAAGAACCATGAAACAAAATCAGGAACAGGGTATAATCGCTTGGTAAAGTGGTAACACTAATACTTTGCAAATACATTTTTAGAAAACATTCTCTTTATACTATGGAGTGAGTGTGTGAAATTGGATGCAGGTGTGCGTGATTAGAATGAATGAGTGTTCTGGGAATTGCAGTCCATGGTGGCCTTGTTTGTAGGCCGCAGTGCAGGATTGGATATGTAGTCACTAGTTTGCTGTGATATGATGTCTACAAACACAACAGTCACAAGACAATAGAATCAGCCATAAGTTAGCAACATAATAGTATGGCCAGGTCTGGCCTGGCCTAGTCTAGTCATTGAAGTGGGATTCCAGAAGGCAGCTGACACCAGTTGTGATGTGTTGAACGAATAATTTTTTTAACCGATTCTCAGGAAGTAACCAGTTGAGCCGGTTCACAAAAACGAACTGAATCGAATTTTAGGCACTGGTTGATGACGCAAGACACACAGCTGAAGTAGCGTGCTCAATAGCATGTCCAACTCAAAAAGAACCGAATTAGCAGCTTCAACTAACTGTCGAAGTTTGCTGAGGATTACAGAGAACCAGCTATGTGTTGTGATGTTAAAAACATTTATAAACCTACAGATATTTGTTTCTTTGTTTTTTAATTATTTAAAAATATTTGCAAACTAATGTCTTGAGAATTTGAAGTAGGCATTTTAATTGGTGGTGTTACTAATTCAACTTTAATATATTTTTAATATATATATATTTCATTTGTGAACATTTGATTATATTTTTCATTAGGCTTAATGGATGCTGTTATTGTGATGGACATTGATGGAAATCTGATTTTCTTCAACTTATGTATATATGTATTATAGTATAATGCCTAGTATAACCTATAATGTGTATATATAGCGTGTCTGCCACGAACCTGAGACCCACTTTACGAACAGAATTGAACTAGTTGGAGGCTATATTAGGTGGTTTTTACGAGACCAGTTATTGAACCAAGAGACCTGTTTGAACGAAAAACCTACAGGCAGAGTTGAAGGTCAGCTTTTTGGTCATATCCGACTCAAAAAGAACCATATGAAATAGTTCAACTAACTGTCGAAGTTTGCTGACGATTACCAAGGATACTGAAAAGTGAGTTGTTGACACTATGCACATGTGTGTGTACCACCGACAATACAAACAAAACGCACTGGAAATATGCTTATGCTTAGTTTTTTAGGTAACATTACATCATAAAAGCTAGTGTAACGACACCAGAAGTAAGCGCAGAAGCAAAGCCTTTATTAATAAACAAACAAACCAAACACAGGAAGCACCGTCTATACTGAATAAGATTAATGTCTCTTGCTGCAATGGAAAACGAGGCGGCCTCTGCAGGGCAGCTGACAGGCGGAGCACCACCCCCAGTGGGATTGAAAGTCGGGGCGCCGTTCTTGGTGGGACTGGAATGCTGGAAGATGCCCCCAGCAACACTGGAGCTCGGAGGGACGTCCTCAACGTGGCTGGATCTCGGAGGGACCTCCTCAGCATGGCTGGAGCTCAGAGGGACAATGGGACAGCCCCCTCGGCAGGGCTGGATGAAGGGACAGCTTCCTCGGCTGGACAGGGCAGCGGGACGATTTCCTCAAATGGGCTGGACAGTGGGACGGCTTCCTCAGCTGGACCGGGAATCAGGACTGCTTCCTCAGCTGGACAGGCAGCAGGATGGCTTCCTCAGCTGGGCTGGACAGTGGGACAGCTTCCTTGGCTGGACTGGACAATGGGACAGCTTCCTCGGCTGGCTGTAGCTCTGAAGCTGAGACCTCCCTGTAGGTCTCAGGCAGGAGCTCTAAGACCGCCAAGTTGACCTCCGACAGGAGCTCCACAGCTGAGACCTCCTCGTAGGTCCCACGCTGGAGCTAGAGGCTGCCATGTTGACCTCAGACTGGAGCTCAGAGGTTGCCATGTTATCCTTGGGCTGGAGCTCAGAGGCTGCCATGTTGACCTCAGAAGGGAGCCCAGAGGTTACCATGTTAGCTTCGGACTGGAGCTCCACAGCTAAGACCTCGCCGTAGGCCTTTATTAATAAACAAACAAACCAAACACATGGAGTGCACTCTATACTGAATAAGATTAACTAGATTAACCATGAGACTACAGTCTAGACATTGCACGAGAATAAATATGAAGCTATGACTGCTAGAATGCTACACATACTGTACATGCTACTATGTTAACACATATAGCTATGATACTGCACGACGTGCACAGCAACACGAGGGGTTTAAATAACCAACATAATTAAACTAGAGCATAGACACCTGGGGAAATAAAGACACACCCTTGAACATAAGACAATACCTGAACAGGAAGAGAATGAACCAAAACATTTCATACAGTTCAGTCACGTGCACGTGCGCACTCAGAAGCCTCGCCACAGTGCCATCAGCCGGTGAGGCGCAACAGCTAGGGTGACCATATTCTGGTTTTCCAAAAAGAGGACACCTTTTTTGCATGTGTGTGTGGGTTGGGGGGGTATCAGATGCCAGAGTGTACCTTTTGCCATCATTTACACATTTGAATGGCCATGTATTGTGGAACAATGTGATAACATGAAATTAAAAATTATGTTATATGAACATGGGCATTGTTTCGACTCAGAAGAGCGGTCATTTGATGCTATTGTCAAGCAAATGTTTCACAACAGAGCTCCGCATGTTTGCTGAGAGTAGGCTAATGACTGAGAAGCAGGAATTTGGCCAATAGTTGCTTCAAGCCTCTTCGACCCATTAGTGTGCAATAAGTCAAAAATTACAGAGAGGGGTTAAAGCAATGTAAACACGAGCGCACATGATGCAGTATTAGACCATAAGCACATCATAATGAATGAGTCCCAGAAATTATCTCAAGTTTAGAAATCCCAGCTGGACGCGTTTTTATATAGAGGACATAAAAAGTATTTCAGAGAACCATTTATGTTAATTTCTCCCAAATTAATTTTGCACTAAATTTATTTGCACATGCACCAAGGCTTGCTCACATGAGCCATGACTGGCAAGAGAGAACTAGCTGTCGATACTGTCGAATGTCAAGAGATTCGAAAAAAAATTGCAATCCTGATAGTATTCCCTTTTTTTTTTTTTTTTTTTAAAAAATTTAACTGTAATCTTATTACTTTGTTTTTTGACGTATGTTACGGCCCAGTCTAGGTTGGGCCGCACAGAGTAACCAGCTCGGGATTCAATGGATTGATCTTTAAATATTAAATGAGGGAGCCAGGAATAACACAAAAAGGTTGTGGTATATTATATCAGACAATATATACATATAATTGTACAAATTAACCAAAACAGGCATATCTTCATTGTGGGCCAAGGCTAAAATAACAAACAAAAGAATTCTATTGTTTAGGTAGCTAGCTTACCTAAAAGGAAAAGAAAGAAAAATACAGGGATTCTTACCTAACTACCTAAGCAAAGAAACAGATACAAAAGGGCCCTCTCCCAAAAGAAATGGCAGCCACACCCCTACGGCCAGTGAACCAAGTAAACATATATAAACAAGTGAAGAGAATGCACAATAACAATATAGCAACAACCAAACTCGAATTTGAAAAACCAGGCAAAAGTCAAAACCAGAACAACAGTCAGAATACAGAATTTGATAGCCACAAGGGCAAGCACACAAACCAACCCACCAACCAATCAACATGAAACCACCTCCAACATCCCACACATTCTCACCAATCAGTGAGGTCAATCTGGAGGAGCAAGGCAGACAAGGGCAGGCTGGAAAGTCTGGGAGGGAGTTCGGACCTGCATCCAAAGTGTCACTAAAAAAAGAAAATGGTTGGGTTTTTTCACACAAGTGCATATCTGTAAATGTGTATCTTAAATGATGTAAATGATGATATCAATCCCATTCCTACTCTCTGATATACCCCAAGTACTTGTCAATGAGCATCCAAAATTTTAATGATTTATCTGTTTAACTCCTACATCTAGGTACAAATGTCTCCAAGTGCCACAAAACCTCTCCCAATGGCATAATGCCTCTAGAAATTACACAAAACCTCTAAAAATGGCACAAAATAGCAGATAACATCTAGAAATAGCAAGCACTGCTATAAAAAATGGCACAGACCACAAATGAAATAACAAAAGATAATAACATGAACTTCTTAGTTACAAAATGTGCAATTTCACAAATAAAAAGTACTTAAAACTTAATCATCTAATTTAGCCTTTATTGAAATCAACACCAGAGCACTATTAACACCGGCACATATGTTGCAGAGAGAAAAAAAATTACTATAACAGCTTAAGAGAAGTTTGCTGCTGGTGGCTTTCAAGCTATAACCAAGGAGTGCAGACAGGAGAAAAGTGATATTGTCCTGGAGGCATCATCCTTGTTAATATTGTGCTACCTGTCCTTTTCAGTTTGAGCACTAGCTTACCTAATGAATCAAAAGGGTGAATCAAGTACTGCGTCTTCTCTGGCTTCTCTGATTGAAGGGTAGTTGGAGCTGTTTTGCTGTGGAAAGCTCCTTGCCGAGAGCATGTTCTTCATCTCTGCAACAATAAATGATCACAAATACAAATTACAATAAGAGGCCAAAATAACCGTTAGAAAAAGGTAAATTGGCTGTTTGTTATAATAATTCTATAACATTTATATTTAGCTATCAAAGAGCCCATGTTGGTGCATTTGCTGTTGTTGATTGCTACATGAAGTGCAAGACATAAAACATTTCCATGCCACATGTAAAAATGTAATGCCATGCCTCGTGAAAAAAATGCAGAGCCATGCTACATGTGAAAAAATGCACTGCCATGCCATGTGTGAAAAAAATGTGCTGCCATGCCACATGGGAAAAAAAATGCACTATGCAAATGTGAAAAAATGCACTGCCATGCTGCATGTAAAAATACTTTAGTGCTTTGTTTGTGCTGTCCATTTTATGTCTCTACCAATGTTATTGTGGAGAGGTGTGACTTGTTTGCCCAGCAAACCCCTCCCATTTCCTATTGCCCTGCTCACCAGCAGCTAAACACAGAGTCATAACACTTCACTCACAGAAAGTCATCAGTGTCCTGACTATTCTTATAACAGACTTGCAGAGACAAATAATTTATTTGTTTATACTAATTGAAAATATCAAATAAGTCGATTTCCATTCCACTGGCAAAATGTAACACCAGTGTACAAGACTCCACATAAGTCTCAGGAGCATTTTGTAAATCAAATGCCATCACAAAATACTGGAGACAGTGTAATAAATACAGAGATCTCAGCAGCAGCTGGAGTTCAAAGAATTTGTCAATATATCTTCAATAGATCAAGTCACACTAAGAGGCAAGAAGAACATCAGGAACTATTGCTAGGTATTACTATAACATTTTATAACAAATTAGCAACTTCTTTTTGCATTTCTTGGGTGGGATTAACAAGATAATGATGCTGCTTAAATTCACGATGGCATCTATAACATCTATATCATGACAGAGTACATAAATTTGGGATATACCACCTGAAAACAAGGAAACAAGGTCAATTAACTTTATCAAATCACTTGTCCAGAAATGTGATGTTAAGTTGCTCAAAATCTCTGAATATGCCGATCATGAGCTTAAAAGCAAGATGTGAAGAATGAGAAATTCAGATGTTTCCTCTGCACATATGGTCGTAGCATATTAATACTGCAAACCTGGATCAAATCGCAACATGGAACTGAAATGTTGTGTCATATTCTGAGCCTGCTACAGGGAGTACCATACAGGTGCACAAGTTCTGTGAAAAGGTTCATACATAGAATCCGGTACAGTCTCACCTTACACTACAATCTCTGCACAAACAACACCAGCAGTTGTAGGATTCTTCATAGAAGACTTTGAGAGTGGGGAGGCTTTGATTCTAGTGCAGGGCGTGCAGCAATTAAATGATCTGCCAAATGGCTGTGGCTCAGGTGGTAGAGTGGGTTGTCCATTAATCATAGGGTTGGCGGTTCAATTCCCAGCTAACGAGTCTCCACATGCCGACACTGAACCCCATTTCTCCCAATGGCAGGCCCATGCATTGCATGGCAGCTCTGCAGCCATTGTTGTATGTGTGTGAATGGATGAATGAGAGACTGTAAAGCACACTGTAGAACCACTAAGGTTAAAAAAAAAAGTGCTATATAAGTGCAGACCATTTACCATTTTTATCATGACAGTAAAAACTAGCATGAAAACCATTAGAAGTAGAATGTTCTGAATCTGGATTTTAGAGGACATTTGGGTATTTTTAGAGTGAGTGCACCCCACTAAAGGGATAGTACACCCAAAAATTAAAATTCTGTCATCAATTACTCACCCTCTTGAATTAATGTCCCTCATGGGAGATTTCTGTTCCTCCATTTACAGTCCAAGTAACCAAAAGTTCCAAAACGAATGCATTGTGTGCTCAAAAAATTTCTGTATTCACAAAATATCTTCACTTCTGCATAGATATCTGACACATGTTCATGAGAGTTTATGCATGCATGTTGTGTTAACATGAGAGCAGACAAAAAATGTCTGCGAGAATGTCGAAATGTGCAAACATATTTGTTAAAAATTGTTCTATGTTTGATAAGTTTGTGTACAACATCTCTTTTTCTCTGCTGTAAACAGTGCAGCACTTCCAGGTCCCCTTGTATCTTGAAAACATTGCGAGTGGAAAACAAGATCACCCACCTATAGCAGATAGGAGACAGACATGGGGGAGATGAAGGGGGAGGGAAAGCACAGGTTTGGGGACTCAGGGGAATTGGTACCTGTTTCTGGGGAGCAGGCATGAGGAAAGGGTGGAGAAGTGGGGGAGAGGCACAAGAGCAAGAGAGCTTTTTGGTGAATACAAATGGGTGTCTTGCAGAAGATCAGTGACCATATGTGCTGATTGTGCTGTTTTGGGGTGTGACCGACCCATTGCAACCAGGTATTCCAGCATGTTGTCGAACCAGTAGCTGCTGGGCTGCAAGTTGGGCTTCGCCAGTCAGGATCTTCATATTGTTTGTTCTTGTGAAAGAATAAATCAGCAGACCTGGAACCAATGTCTTTCTCGTTGATACATTGCAGAGCAGAAAGACAGTTTGCAGTCTTCTATATTTTATTATTCTGAGAGTTCAGCCTGTTTTTGGTTTTGTTTTGGTTTCAGCAGGAGATGATAGAAAAGATCTTCCTGGAGTGTACATATCCTGGAAAAAATCCCTAAAGGGTGTAATATGATATTTCTGCCTGTCATTTTATAGAAGGTAAAATATGATGTAATCTTTCCGGACACATGTACACACAGTCTGTATCGCAGACATTGCTGATAGTTACATTACCCCACATCGCATGAAGCTACTGTAGTCCAGTCTGAATAGGCTGATGTTTTCTATACTTATGCCACATCATAATTATATTAATGGTATGTGCCGTAATAAGTCGGTCTTGGTATATTCTGATTAACCCATATGGTTTAGCATATGGTTTAATATAGCATGTCTAGTGGTTTATCAAAATGAATTACAAGTCTCTAATGGTTACAGCTTTTTCTACTGAAGAAATTTCTACTGTAGAAATTCATAATAAATATTAATTAGTGAAAATGTTAATTGTGTTTATAAAAGAAGTTAAATTTATTTACAAATTTCTTGGTAATTCCTAGAGCATTTTTACAAGTATTTGTAAATGTGCACAGCACATTTCAGTAAAGACATTCACTAATTTGAACACCTCTGCAATGTTTTGGAGATGTCCAGCACCCTGTTTCCTAGTATGTAGGTAATTATAGTGACTAAAACCTCTAAAGATCTAGCTAATTTCATGTTTCATAGGTCAAATGCAAGGGAGCACTCTCAATAGGCTTCACAGTGGGTGCCTTACTGAGTGAAGCAAACCTGTTGTATATACAAATCAAAGAGAATTGGTGCTCCCATGGATAAGCCATCACATTGCCACAGAGTTTTCACCAATTCAATACTTTATTAAGGCTTTCTGCCTCTGTCTAAGGCACTCAGAACTTTTCCAACTGAATTTACATATGGTAATTGCAGTCCCAAGGCCATAGTAGTAACTATAGTCTCAGCAAGCACAGCAAGAATGCCCATATGGAATTGAGATCTAAAACTGTTTCATGGTACTTCAAGCAGTACCATCCTAAGCAATCTCCAGGCTGTAGCCTCCAGTTGATCAGAGCTCCATCCAGAGGTAGGGCATCCAGATGGATTAGGCAGGTCCGGAGAGCAGAAAGGGTTAGGATCACTGGCATCTCCATAAAATTAATTATCGACAGAAGGAGAGAGGGAGAGGGTGGTAAAGAGAGGAAGAGAACATTAGATATGCTTATTATCCCGTGATGGATAAGACTGTGTACTTTGCATTAAAGAAAGTCTATTCATGGTAAGCTTGAGTAGACAAATATGTTTTCAGCCTAGACTTAAACACAGGTACTGTGGTGCGAGACTGTTTAGTGCTTTATAGATTAATAATAGTATTTTATAATCAATGAGAAACTTCACTGGGAGCCAATGTAGTGTGGATAAGATAGTGGTGATGTGGTCATATTTTCTGGTCACTAGTCCTCAAACATTTAGATGCACACCTCTAATGCTGTAATATTTTCTGTCAGAGAGGCTACTAGTCTACATAAGTAAAACTGTTAGTAATGAAAGAATAAGATCTAAACATCTTGCAATTAAACACTAAGAAGGTTTGGCCATATAAAAAAAATGTTTTGTTTTATTGTTTAAGTGAGATCCTCAATATTTCTAAAATATTTCAGCCTCAGGAGAAGAGAACAATATTTTGTGTTAATTAAATTTGATATACCCTGCTATAATCACATGAACAAAATTGCAAACTACATTGAATTCAATCTGAAGCTCCAGTCAGAAGGATTAATGGACACTAACCTTGCTGAGTGTGTACTTCCTTCAGGTGTCATTCACCTATACTGCATGAGCAATCATCTGATCCTCCTGCCCAAGACATAGGAGGTGATGAAAACTTGAAAGAGAAACAACCAATGTTGGAGAGGGCACGCTCTGCAGGTACGATGCAATTCAAGACTGAATCTTAAATGGCTCTCTGTTTGGCCATACTGTGTATGTTTGGTATAATATGGAAATTGTTTCAGTAACAAAATTTATATAAATAAATTCTTCTAGAACTGACAATTAATACTGATGATACTGTATATAGATAGTTGATATGGACATAATTTATTAACAGTGTTTGTTCTACTTCTATTCTATCGTAGATATTCTGTGAGTGTATCTTAGAGTTTTTGTATTCTTCCCCATCCAGAGGCCAAGTGGAACACTCCCTCAACAAAGATACTCAATTCTCTGAATGAGAGAGGCAAGGACTCGCCTAACAAACTGGCCCGGGTGAGTTTCCTTCTGACTTTAACTACTTGCACTTTCTGTGCAGCTAAGGATGTAGAAATACCCTTGCCCTGATTGTTACAGCATGTTTACAATTACTTTTAATACATTTGGCAGACAAACTTACCTAGAGCAACTTACGGAAATACTTTGAAGACTCTATCAATAAATACGTCCTCACACTGTTTCACTAGAAGAGTACTGTTAGTCTAGTATGAAAGTAGTATGAAAAAACATTGGATTTTTAAAAAAAATAACAAAGTACCTTTTGAACAGGTAGGTTTTAAGTCGTTTAAAAACAGGCAGTGAGTCAGCTATTCAGACATCTAGGGGAAGTTAATTCCACCAACTAGGTGTCAGGAAAGCAAACAGCCTTGCAGAATGATGCATGCTTGATTCATTCCAAGAAGGTGGATAGGTCCTGCTTGCTCACTCTATATTGTATTTGTTTTTAAGTGTTTTTTTATGATATGTTTTACATAACATCTTTGTTTCTCCTGTGATCACACATTATATACAGTCATGTGAAAAGTACACCCCATGGAAATGGTTGTTTTATTAGTAAATGAAGTGCATATTATTAAAAGTGATACACTGTCAAATGACATAAAATTGACAGATCGGTCACATGGGAAAAAGTAAGTACACCCATACATTTATCACACCTTCAAATCCATAATTACATAATAAAATTACATAAATACATAATTCTACTGAAAGGAAAATAATTTACAAGTGGAGTGGAGTCCTACGAGCTAACAACACATGGTGTGTATCTTTGTTGTTGGGTGAACTGTGTCGGGAGTACTGATTGGTTGGCTGGGAGGTGTGTCTGAAATGTGTCCATGGAGACAGTTTGATGAGACAATATTAATAACAGATTCATATTTTTTGAATCAGAGTAATAGATTTCAAAGTATATCTGAAGTGCAAACATTAAAATGCTGAACAATAAAGTGTATACAATCAACATTTCTCTTATCACATCTAGTGCTTTCTGTTTTCTACAGATGAGCTTGGGCTCTGAAACTGTGTTCTGTAAGCGTAGTCCATTAAAAATATTTAAATCTATTTGTAGAACCTGGTGTGTGAGTGTGCAGAGGAAGACTGGGTAGGTAGATGGAATTCTAACAGAGCTCCAGACTCGCATTTAATCAAACCACATTTTTCAGTGCACTTTCACAAATTCAATAAAAAAAACTCAAACCAACCAAAAAGGGTTGGTTTCCACTTCATTCAAGATCACACTCCGTTATGTGTGGGTGTGTTGATGAGCTATTAGATAAATTACTAACTCGCTGGTTTTGGCCATCACTGAAAGCAAAAGGAAATCATCCCAGTGGGAGAATTAATCCAATCAGCATCTGTTCCCCTGTGGGTGCACAAGGTTTTTATTAAAGCACACGCTTGAAATATTATACTATCTCTTATTATTCTATGTTATCAGAAACCGTAACGCAACATGGTGTCAGAAGTGGGATAGCATATACAGGAGGGAAAATAAAGCACTGTGTAGAAACTTGGTTGAAAGAAAAATTGATTAGAGCACTAGCTAGCAAACGAAAAAGCAGCTAATGGGGGGAGGACGAGAGCTGGCAGCCACGGGGATAGGACTCGTTCCGGGCTGACTGCAACCAGAGCCTTTTGACTTCACCAAACCCCACGAATGGGAAAAATGGATTAGGAGGTTCGTGCGCTTTCGGGAAGTCAGTAATCTCCATACAACCACAGATGGAAACCAGGTTAACACCCTCGTGTACTGTATGGGGGACGAAGTGGATGATGTACTTAAAGGACTGAACTTATCCAATGCCCAGAAACAGCAATATGCTGCGGTAAGAGACAGTTTTCACAGCTTCTTCATCATTAAGAAAAATGTGATATATGGAAGAGCATGTTTTAACATGAGAAAGCAAGGAGAAAATGAAACTATCGTCTCATTTGTGACTGCTTTATGCACCCTGGCTGAACACTGTAACTATGGAGCGCTGCATGATGAGTTAATCAGAGACAGGCAAGGAGTAGGACTAGCAAACTGCGCCTGTCAGCGCGCATACATCTAGACAAAGACCTCACGTTAGAGAAAGTGATCGAGATAGCAAGACAGACTGAAGCAGTTAAACAACAGCAGACCAGCCTGCGTGGTGATATGTTGGGCTAAAGAGAAATATGCTCTGTGGATATAGTAATAAGCAAAGGTCAACATTTCCAGAAAAAAGAATAAATACCCACAAAGGGACAAACCAAGCCAAGGGCGCACAGAGAATAACGGACAATCTAAATGCTTCCAATGTGGGAAAAGCCCCTCTCATGCAAAAACACAGTATCCGACAAATGAATGTGTAATGCATCATGTGGAAACAAAGGACACTACAAATGTGTGTATATGTCATCAAAGACAGTGCATGAGATATATGAAGAAGAGGACAGTATTTTTCTTGGTACAGTAACCACCCATGGAGACACATGGACAGTGGATTTAAAGCTGAAGGACAGAAAGGTCACATTTAAAATTGACACTGGTGCAGATGTGACTGTTATACCAGAGTCTGTGTTCAACACAATGTATCAAAGCGAGAAGCCAATGCATGAGAGAGCAAAGAAACCTATACTGGGAACAGGACATACCCCACTGGATGTGCTGGGATTCACAAAAGTGATGCTACACAAAAGAGACAAACAGATAGAAGAGGAGATTTATGTGATCAGAGGTTTATATTCATCACTACTCAACCGACCTGCTAGGACAGAACTAGGGCTCATAGCTCGAGTGGACAGCATTGACAATGAGACAAAGAAAAAAAGATTGTTGGTGCTCAGGAATGGTGGTGGTGTCTAAAAAGCCAACCGACCCTCACATCTGTGTCGATCTCACCAGGCTCAACGATTCAGTATGTAAACAAATACATGCTCCCTTCCATAAAACAGACGTTGGGCTCACTGGGTTGGGCCCGTATCTTCAGCAAGCTTGACTGCAATATGGGCTTCTGGCAAATCCCACTAGCAGAAGAGTGTGCTAAGCTCACAATGTTTATCACGCCGTTTGGATGTTTTCACTTCAATCGCCTGTCCTTCAGGATAGCTTCTGCACTCGAACACTTTCAGAACAGGATGGCTACGGAGGTTACTGAGAGCCTGGAGGGTGTTGTCTGCCACATGGACAATGTTTTGATCTGGGGGTGCTCACAGGAAGAGCATGACTTCCGGTTGCATGCAGTCCTCACGAAGATAGAAGGAGCAGGCATAACCCTCATAAGAAATGTGAGTTGTCACGAAAAGAGGTAAAATTCCTAGGCCATATTATCTCAGAAACTGGAGTCAAATCAGATCCAGCGAAAACAGCAGCTGCCAGACAAATGGCAGTGCCTACTAACATAAGTGAGCTACGTAGCTTCCTGGGAATGGTGAACCAACAAGGAAAGTTTATCCCGATGCTCGCAGAGAAAGACAAACCCTTGAGAGATCTGCTTTCCAAAGAGAACCACTGGTACTGGGGAGCAGACCAAGATAAAGCTTTCAACAGCCTGAAGGAGGAGCTTTCACGCACAACTGTGTTAGCCCTGTATGATGCAAACAAAGATATTAAAGTGTCAGCAGACGCATCTTCTTATGGGTTAGGTGCAGTCCTCCTGCAAAAGTGGAGTGGAGACTGCAGACCAGTCGGTTATGCTTCACGCTCTCTCACCTGTGGAACAGAGATATGCCCAGGTGGAGAAGGAGGCTCTGGGACTCACATGGGCCTGTGAACAATTGAGACTTTCTCATAGGTCGACATTTCAAACTGGAGACAGACCATAAGCCACTATTAAGTCTCCAGGGGGCCCAAGCTTTAGACACCTTACCCCAACGTATTCAGCATTTCAGGATGAGACTCATGAGATACTCATACACCATCTTACATGCCCCTGGAAAGAACCTATGGACAGCGGACACATTGTCCCGAACACCGCTACAGGCTGACATGTCAAACAGAGACAAAGAGCTCATAGAGAGCACAAACATATATGTGGATAGTATCATGGAAAACATACCGATGAGCACTTCCTACATGAACAATCTGAGGGAGCATCTTAAAGCAGACAGCATCTGCTCCAAGGTCATGGACATGTGTATGGATGGGTGGCCAGAGTTCAGCTCAGGTGAGGGCACCTTAAAGCTGTACTGGGCAGAGCGAGCCTTCCTCACAGTTCAAGATGGACTTTTGTTAAATGGGAGAAGGCTGGTCATCCCAGCAGCCCTAAGAAATGACATCCTCAGCAAGCTGTATGAGGGGCATCAAGGTGTGGTAAAAAGTTGAGCTTGTGCACGGCAGAGTGTGTGTTTGCCGGGTTTGAGCCAGCAACTGAACGATCTTGTTTTGAACTGTAGAAATGCATTAAAGAACATACTAACCAAACAGAGACACTGATTCAAATAGACCTCCCAGAGAAACCCTGGCAATAACTAGAGGTGGATCTGTTCACTTCCCGACAGTGCAGCAGTTGTTTCAGTGGAAAAAGAAAGAAGGAGTGCGGACTTAAAATGCTTCAAGCATCACCAAACACATGAGCTCAGAAACATCGCACCGTGACTGACACTAAAGTAACAGGGACTGTGATGGGGGAACACTCAACACCCCTATCATACCTGGTGGATGTGCCTCATGGGACTGTTCGGAGGAACCATCAACACCTTATCCCCATAGACTGCGAGTGCACAGGACACTCAGATGCCTACTCCGGCAGACACAGTTGTGTCTTCCCCTGGACAACAAACACCTGGACCTGGTTCAGCTTCCACTACAGTCAGAACCAGATCTGACCGTGAAGTGGTGAAACCATGTCAATTAGATTTGTAGAACAGAGATGAAAGAATGGAAGAAAAAGTGATAGATTTAGTTTGGAAAAAATAGACGTTTTTAAAATATACTGATGTTTATGTGAGAATGCCATAAGTTGTTGCTATGTTACAATGGAGAAAAAAATTACAGTTTAACCTTTTTGCTTGAGAGAAATGTTCTGTCATGAATGGCATAAGGGTTTAGAGCTATATTTATTATCACTGTTTTGAAAAACTTAAAAGGGGAGATGTGGTGTAACTGTTTTTATATGCATGTAGAGCTGGGGAGCAGGCGACACTTTAGAGTGTAACACAGGAAGTCAGAGGAAGGTACACTGTTGTTGCATGTGGCGCACAAGATTGTTATTAAAGCACACGGTTAAAATGGTACGCTATCTCTTTATTATTCTACATTATCAGAAACGGTAACACGATATAGACCACCTGGAATTTGAAAGGCTGAAGTGCAAGATACCAACAAGTGATCTGCATGTTGCCAACCTTCAGGTGGTGGATCTGGGCGTGATCAGACCAGAGGGTAAAGTGCTGCCACAGTAGGTAGTACCAGAATGTGAGGACCACCCACCATATACCTAGTATGGCTAGACGCACCTTCTCTATTTTACTTTACTTACTCTCTCTTACCAAGGGTTTGCGGCTGATGTACAGCACAGGTTACTCCTCCCCCTCCACCAACTGGGACACAATGGACATATGGTTCCATCCACTGGATCAGATCTAGCCAGCACCAGGAGCTGCCTCACCCCCTTTTTGGTCTTGGGTCTTGGGCAGGCCGTAATTGTTGTTGTCTTATCAATTTTGGGATGCACCTAGAAAGTATTCTGTCTGAGACATTGAAACATCATTGGGAATCCAAACAACCAAAATGGAAGGGTGCCAAATTGGTGTAACCCAATTTGGAAAAAGGTAATTTTTCCTTGAGGTATTGGAGTCAAGGGAATCTTCCAGTATCCCTTAGATAAGTCCAGTGTCACACAAAAGAAAGCTGCATCTAACCAATTGAGCAGCATCAATGTGTGGCATTGGGTATGCATTAAATTTAGATACCATTTTGACTTTAGAAAAAGTCCACACACAAAAACGTGCCAACCCGCCAGCCATGGGCACCAAGACCACTGGCTGCTCCAGTTACCATTGGGCTCCCATGTTGAACATGGTTAGTGGTCCATCCTGAACCACTTTATTTGTGAACTGGTGTCTGCATCTGTGTACAACTCTGTAAGGTCTTTGCAACCAGGTAAAGGCAAACACATAAGAAAATTCCCCAGGCAACTTCTGCTCTCTAAGATGGTGAGAGGTGGTTTAAACAAGCCACTGGGGTGAATTGGGCTGCACTGTTTAGACTTACCTCTGGTCCCAGCTTCTCTTTCTCAGGAACCCTCTCGGTTTTGGGAGATTGAGGTGGTATATTTGATGTGCATCACCTCTATCTCTTTGCCTGACCTCATTGTCAACTTCTCTGACTAGGGTAGAATAAGAGGGTGCAATGGCACTTTTGGGGTGGCCAGTAGATTCACCAGCTAACATTCCATAAGCGCTGAGCTAAAAGAAATGGGCCATGAGATGGTTTAGTGGTTTATCCTGCCTGAAATATGCAGCCCTGGCATCATGATAAACCACATGGAACAGGAGTTACCTACAGCTCTTTGGTACAAACAACTGAGTCATCTCTTCCCTGGTTTGAGTGTCCTGCTTCTCTTGATAAAACCTATCTTTAATAAGTGAAAAGTATGGGTGGGTTTGCGTAACTTTAGGCTGGATTTGTTGACCATCAATTGTTGACCTCTCACTTGGTTGAAGGCATGCCTCATGATTGATCCAAGGGGACAGTGCCCTTCCCACCCTTTGTGTCCCCCTGACATGGAGTAACATTGACAGACCCAGTCCCACCTCCCCAACCAACACTGCACACATTCCACACCATACCACACTAGGACCCATTCACAAACATATCTCTTACTAAGACCTGAAAACCTTTGCAAGTTTGTCCTAATAATTAGTTGAGAGGTGAGGTAAGACTAACCACAACCTCCACTATTGCCCCAGAATTTAATCCATTGGCACCAGCAGATACTTGAGAGCATCACTGTGCACACACACCTCACCTTTACCAGTGATGCATTTCCCAGAGCCCTGCACTGAATCAGGCTTTGATGGACGTTGATCTGGTTACACCCTGAATCCAGCAAGGCCTGATGTGTACTCCGTTGTTTACTTATTGACATGCAGTGCACTCATGCTTGTGGAGGCCTGAGAGCAGCAAGAAAACTGGGTTTGGACGACCACAAGCCCCATAATCTGTTCAACACCCTGCTCCTCCGCCATCATCTATTGGTGAGAGAAATCCTTCAGCTGTTACATATAGGTGAATAGGCAGTCGACCTCAGGGAGCTGTAGCGAACGAAAGCATTGGTGGTGCTCCTCTGGCATCCAACCTACCAACTGCAGGACTCTAATTTTGATGTTGGAATACTCCAGCAGTATCTGTGATTTCAGCTGCTGGTTGGCAGCAGCTGGGCTTCCCCCAATAGCAATGGGAAGAGTTGCAGAACACATTCCTCCCCCAGCCTTTCCTATGCAGCTGGGTAAATGGCGCAGGGGTGACATGGTGCGTGGCCAGGCTTGCTGCAGCAGCTCTCTTTGCGTAAGAAGGTGGTGGAGTTGAGCAATTTCCTCGTTGAGCTGCTTGCTCTGTTCCTTGAACGAATGACGCCTCGCCTCAAACTCGGCCGCTTTGGTAGCGCTCAATGTGACCTGCTGTTTCCGCATTATGGGCGCAGTATTCTGTTATGACACAGGCCTGAGCAGATGCAGGTGCAGGTCAAAGTCTTTATTAATAAATTCACAAACAAAACATAGGGAGTCTACACTGACTATACTGAAACACTGGACACAGGACACTAAAAATACAGGACTTGGGCTGTAAACTGTAAACTATTTGGTAGTGGACCAGCAATAGGTATATCTGAAGCAGCAATGTGTTTAGTGTTCCATAAAGTGTCTGATGCAGCTTTGTTAAAGGTGTGTACAATGTTTTTCAGTCATGCTGGGTAAGGTGTTTGACAGCTGTGCACTGGGAGACAGCAGGGTGTTGAGGAAGGGTGTTCAGGATGTTTGATGTGAACATTACCTGAAACTCTTGACCTGTATTTGCATTATTTTTTTGTATTGTGCTGCTGCCATGTGATTTTTCTGATTAGATAACTGACTGAATGTGCAGGTGTACAGGTGTTCCTAATAAAGTGGAGGTTGAGTGTATTTAAGCACCTCTTGACTAGTGAATTAAGATTAAGTCAAAATGTAACATTGTAAGGTCCTTAATTAAGAGCATCATTAAAAATATTAAGTTCACTCATTTTGACAGATAATAATATCTAAAGCGATTTACAGATATATTCAGATGTTGAGAAGTGGCAGCTTGACAGTGCTGTAATTTGAACTTTCCCTGTTCGTGAGCCTTAACTGGTGAACCACCAACATTCATACACTTTCTTTTTATATATGGAAATGGATATGCAGACTACTGGAAATTGCCTGCATGTTATGGTCATTTATTATCACAAATAAATATGTCTATGTGTATTTGTACATGTGTTTACCAGGGCAGAGATAAGACCTCCAGCCACTCAAGCATCACACTGTCGAGCAGTGCCTCTAGCAGTAATAGTGATGAGAAACATTTTGGTTCAGGTGACCTGATGGACTCGGAGTTGTTGGGTCTCACCTACATCAAAGGAGCTTCAACTGACAGTGGTATAGATACAACACACTGCTGTGCACCAGTTCCACTCACAGGAGAAACCCTTGCTGCCATGGAACACCTGGTTCTGCAACACCAGGCAGCAGTGGACCAGGGACACACTTGGACTCAGGAGCATCCAGAGAACAGAGACAAGAAACCTGTACAGCTGTACCTGCCTCAGAGTTATCCCATGACCAGACAAACAGGCATTAACAGTGGCATGAGAGACCTGAGAGAGATCTCATCACACTCAAGGTGAGAGAGACATTAATTAGACTTTATTCAGTATAGCTATGTTTATATTTGCATATGATTAATAAATGTACACAAATGTAAATGTTAAATCCCCTCCACTAATATTGGCATCCTTGTTAAATATGAGCAATGAAGGCTGTGAAAAATTGTCTTTACCTTTTGATCTTTAGTTCATAAAATTCACAAAAATACTCTGCTCTCAACACAAGTTTTTATATATATATATATATATATATATATATATATATATATATATATATATATATATATATATATATATATATATATATATATATATATATATATATATATATATATATATATATAGTAAGGGAAATAGCCCGGGGAAGGGTGGAGCACAGATACGCAGACATGCTTGTAGTGACAGAGATTACAGTTTTATTTTTCTCACTCGGTGCTGTCGGTGGGGAGGAGGTGTGCGTGGGTATGTGTGAGAGGCTCTTTGGGGGTGTGGCTGGCGTTGCGACGCTCTCGAGGGCGTGTCGGGATTCTCAGAAAGTGTGAGGGAGTTTCCCGTGCCGTCATCCAGCGACGTGTCTGCTCTCACCGACTGGCGTCTTCGTCTTTATGCCGCATGCGGATACGCACATGGTCTGCGAGTCGAAACTCAACCCGGCGCGGCCGGAAGAGCGTCCCCTATATATCCTTCCCCCAACGCTGGAGTGGTGAGATTCTCCCGTCTGATTCCCCAATTGCCGGCTGGAGTTGTGTCAGCGATTCCGCCCCACCTTGACGGTCCTTCCGGTTGGCATTGTCTCTGGCGCAAAACTGTCCGCTTCATGCCTACGCGGCAGTCGGGGAAGGAGCGACTTCCTTATCGCGGCTGTCGGTCTGTCTCAACAATATATATATATGTATATATATATATATATATATATATATATATATGTATATATATATATATATATATATATATATATATATATATATATATATATATATATATATCTTTGTTAAATATAGGTGTGCAACAATTATTGCCACCCCAATGAATTCATATGAGAAAGTTATATTTGAATTATATTCCCTTTGATATTTAAAAAAAAAAATTGTACACCTGGGTGACTAAGAACAGGAAAATTTTCAACCATGACTTCCTGTTTCACATGGGTATAAATATGAGATAGCATAGGTCAAATTCCCTTATCATTCATAACAATGGAATATAGCTGTGATGATCTGCAAAGGATTGTTTGCTTCACAAAAGTGGAAATGACTATAAGAATATAGCAAAAGCATTTAAATGCCCATTTACACCATCAGGACAATAATTAAGTTCCAGTAAACTGAAAATGTTGTGAATCAACCTGGAAGGGGACGTGTGTCTATATTGATTCAACGCACTGTGAAGAGGATGGTTTTAGTGGCCAAAAAATCTCCAAGGATTACAGGTGGAGAATTGCAGGAATTAGTTGCCTCTTGGGGTCAGAAAGTCTCCAAAACTACAATCCGAAGTCACCTACATCACCACAAATTGTTTAGAAGGATTTCAAGTAAAAAGCATCTACTCTCATCCAAAAACAAACTGTGATGTGCAAAAAGCATCTTCAGTTTGCCAGACACTACTGGAACTTCAAATGGAATTGGGTTCTATGGTCAGATGAAACCAAAATAGAGCTTTTTGGCAATAAACTCCAGAGTTGGTTTTGGTACACCCAGAGAGGTAGCCATATGGAAAAGTACATGCCCATGGTTAAATATGGTGGTGGCTCTTTAATGTTTTGGGGTTGTTTTTCTGCTAGAGGACCTGGGCATTTTGTTAGGATACATGGCATCATGGACTCTATCAAAAATCAACAGATGATATATGAAAACCTGACTGCCTCTGCCTGAAAGCTTAAAATTGGCCATATTTGGATCCTCCAGCAGGACAATATCTTTTAACTTAAATGTTAATTCACAATGCATTGTTTAATAGCATACTTATAAGTTAGATTTTCTTCAGCATTATCCTTCTGGGAAACACCAAACATGATACAGTAAAACCTACTTCCCCAACCCTTGAGTTGAGGGTTTGTATTTATATCCCAGGGCAGCTGACTAAATAAGTTCAGTATATTTGGCAGTATTTTTGGCATATCATATATGACGCATGTTTCTGTCAGACAAAATACTATGATTTATAATTATTTAATGTACTCTGATCACTTTGAATTTAATTGATTTGTTATTTAATAAAAATAAAATGTGAAAAATTAGATTATACTAGCTTTTTCAATGATCATTTTCTTAATTTTAACCATTAATTTTAATCTAAAATTTAATTAACCATTTAATGTTACCTTCCTGCTCCTGTCAGCATCCTACATTCTGAAAACTCCTTCTCCAGCTGTATTGGTAACAGCTGACTAAGATGAAAGTCCAAAATCAATATTTACTGTAAAAAGCACTTAAAAATAAAAGTCTGTTCTATTTTGTTCTTGAGAAATCAAATAGTCGGTTCAGTTTGCATTATTTCAGACACAGAACTATGACTGATTTTTCTCTTTGACCTTGCATTAATGGTGTGTTTATGACTTTGTACCTGATGTTGCAGATGCATTGTAGGCTCCATTTTGTTTTGTTTACTCTACAGACAGCTGTATTTGGTGGAGGAAATGTGCCATATCCAGGAAGGAGAAAGGGAAAGAGAGGAGGGGTGCAGGGACCAGTCAGATATGACAAAGGAGTACATAAAGGTTATGCATCCAGACAGTCTGCCTGGAGGAGAGGTCTGCAGGAAGGTAAACTGAATTGCACAGCAGCCTTGTTCTTAATGTGAATTACTATTGGACACTACGACTACGTTTCCATGGACAGCAGTAATCTAATTATTGACCTTACTCTGATTAAAATAATAACGTGATTAAGGTGTTTAAGTGAGTCGCTTTTAGCCATGCTTGTGTTTCAAATCGCGTACTTACCCTCTATATAGTAGCCAGGATACATGTATTTTCCCCCACTACAGGTCTATAGTAGGCAAGTTTGCGGTTTGGGACTCAGCCGAACTCTGTGATCCTTTCGCAAAATGCGGTTAAAACTCACACGACGTTCATAATGTAATTAAGGTGTTTACATGTCTGTAATACACATCCATAATGTGACTAAAACAGGAATACTTCACCTGTCTTAATTTGATTATTGCTTACTTCGATTATGACCTCAATTGGATTAAGGTAAGTAAAAACTGCTGTGTACATGGTAGTTTCTTAATTAGAGTATGGTCTTAATCAGATTAATAGTGGATTATTGTTGTCCATGTAAATACAGCTAGAGATATATTTCAGACCTGATGTAGAAAATGCTGTGAATTTAATTATTTGTAATCAGTGACCATATTCATTGGTTGAAGCATGCATTCCCACATTTTCTGTTTCATTATTATTAAGACCAGTCCTTTTTCATATAAAGATACTGAAAACCTAATTAATATTATTTGTTTCAAATGAATACATACCATAAGAGAATACCGTATTTTCCGCACTATAAGGCGCACCTTCATTGAATGACCTATTTCAAAACTTTGTCCATATATAAGGATCCGCACCGGATTATAAGGCGCATACAATAGACGCTACAGTAGAGGCTGGGGGTTACGTTATGCATCAATTAGATGGAGCTGCGCTAAAGGGAATGTCAACAAAACAGTCACATAGGTCAGTTCAACTTTATTAATAGATTACAACCCAGCGTAGTTTAAGGTAAAACATGTAGTGCAATGTTAATATACCCCACATTAATGACATTTAAAGTCATTAATGCCAAGTTCGCTTGCTAGCGCGGTTGCATTAATTCGAATAGTGATTGTACTGACACTTATACCTGCTGCTCTCTGTTCAACAACCCACTGTTCGAGTTTGTCCTCCAAATGTAGCCATCTCGCTTTATTCCCTCGGAAACTCTGTTTAGTCTTCTTTACTTGGCGTAGGTCATCTTGTTGCTTCCTCCACTTTCGCACCATTGATTCGTTAATGTTAAATTCTCTTGCTGCTGCTCTATTCCCGTGTTCTTCTGCGTGACTGATCGCCTTGAGTTTAAACTCCGCGTCATATGCGTGTCTCTTAATAAGAGCCATTTTGGGGTCTTTACATAAAAAACAAATGGAAATGAAATATATATACCGGTATATATCCAGCATGCACCGCGCTGGTGTGGTGAAATGGGTTTCCCCGTGAGTCATCTTGAGGGGGGCGTGTCCTGGAGTAGTATTTCAGGAAGGGGTTTTCGACTGATCGGTACGTCGTTCAGTCAGTGAAAGGACTTCCTGGTTAGTGACGTGCGGATACCGGTAGCTTTGGTGTGTGCGTGCGCGAAACCGCGGGCGTCAACAGGTAAGCACTGCTTGTTTTCCTATTTGCTTAAATGACTCTTTTTGAGGTAGAATCTTAGCTGTTTGTTCGGTTGTGGGTTTATAATAATTAATGTGTTTTGTTGGAATAAATATCGTTTATGTAACGCATGTCTCCGGCTCCTTGAGTTTAAGAACCTGTGTGCTCGAATTACCCTTAGGGGTTAATCTAGTTTAGTTCCTTGTCCTGGGGGCCGGCCTCCCGTCCCCTAGGTGCCGTAGTTGATGCAACAAATCCTCAGATGCACCTTGTCCCTGCCACACGTGGAAGAAAAGGAAGTCGGCGGCTGCTTATCGTAGTTGCGAGACCTGTTATGGCTCAATATTGGTCCATATATAAGGCGCACTGTCGGCTTTTGAGATAATTTGAGTTTTTTAGGTGCGCCTTATAGTGCGGAAGATACGGTAGTTTGATCTAGTGTGATCAGTGAATTATAGTTTTAAGGTATTTAAAACAAAACAGTCTTAGTATCTCAATTTCAAACAACAGCTACATCCACTCAAAAATTCATAATGCTAGTGGGATTGTCAAGCATTTACATGCCAACCTGTGACATCTTACATGTGATTTACAGCACGGTGCACAGGTCTGTTTGTACCTTTAGTAGCATAAAGAGAGATTATGCTTATTTAGTTCAACCCTATGTATTTTCTTCTTACAACTGAGCTTTCCTTAACTGAGATGATATCATGATATCATGACCCAGTACACTAAAGCTGCACTTAATAGAGAATTACAAAAATGGTCTACAGAGATGGTGTTGAAGCCAAATTAATTCAGTTCAGATTAAACGTTTACTGTGTTTAATCTGAAACAGATTTAAGTTTCTGCAAGTGTGTCATGATTTCCCCTTGAAGCAGCGTGCTCTAAGCGTGAATGCACGAGCACCTGCTTTTCCAATGTTGACAGTTGTGACATCTTGACACGTGCATCGACATGTGCATTTGTTTATGTTCATGTCATGTCTCCTCCCCATCCTGTCATTGGTTGTCATGTCACGTGTGTCTGGATTACCCTCAGCTGTTAGCAGTTGCGAGGGTAATCATGTCGGCATATATACCGCATGCCTCGCAACACTCAATGCGGAATATTAGAGTTGATTTAGATTAACCTTAGAGTAAGATTAGATGTTAGTTACCAAAGTCATAGTTCAAGTTCATAGTTTCATGTGTCATGTTTATAGTCTTAGTTCAGGTCATAGTTCATGTTTAGATTCATTAGTTTAGTTCACTATTTTCTCCACTACCAGTCCCTCGCTGTGTTTCCCATTTCATGTTTTGTGTCTCGACCCCATTCTCCGTTACCACGACCTCGATCTCTGCCTTGCCCAAGTTCATGCCTGTTTGCTGTTCGTCTGACCTTGCCTGTTTTAGATTATGTTTATGGATTACGATTTGGATTTGTCTGCCTGTCTCTTTAAATAAAACTCTCGTTCATACTGCATTTGCATCACGGAACATGACATTCGTGACAAAGTGACAGTTAATGTGTAATAGGTGTAAAATTATATCACTGCTATCTTAAAACCAAGGATGGAAATAAGTGCAATTGAAGGTTAAATTGATGTTTTAACTTTATCAATTAAAGCTTCAGTATCTAACTTTCTTGAACTATTTTTTTTCTTAAAAATGAACAAAAATCGATTATTGAGTACATAAAAAAAAATCAGTGTTCAAAACTCTCCTTACATTACATATAATTCGCAATGCTAATCTTAAAATAATGATTCATAATTTGAACTGTTGGTTGGATTTTGCGGGAAATCTTAGTTTGACGTCAATTTTCTTTGTCTGGTTACATAATTTCTGTAAACAGAAATTAGATGACCTGGCTACTATTTTGTGTGTGTGTGTGGGTGCTATGGACGGGGGAGTGTTTGTAGCTTGTTCCTACTACAGTTCCTTAGAATTTAAACTTGTCACCTAGATGGCTGCTTTTAATCTGGATAGTTCTAAATGGCAATCATCATTGACATTTGGGGAATAACCTGTTGTCAAAACCAAAAAACCTCAAATTGTGGAGAGCTTGCAGTCAAAAAGGAAAAGTGACAGAGCCTGTGCTAAAATAAGAATAAATATCAATATAAAACCATCAGATTCATCCACACAGAGGGACAGTGCCGAAGCATAAACCATGTGTGTGTGTATATATATATATATTATGTTTCAAACAGAGATGGTGATAGAGAGGCAAAAGTTCAGTACTGCAGCTTTAATTTATAATGAAATTTCTGACTCCAATATATAATGTCAGACCATTTCAGAGACTTAAATGCATTTATTAAGTAACTGTTGTTAGCTCAGAGGTTTGACTTGTAAGGGGTCAAATTAGTGCTTTAAATTAGTTTAACAATCCAATCCTCTAAACAATGCCTTTCAATAAGAACTGAGTACTTTAAAGACACACAGTTACAAAGATTCATTAGTTAAATGTAGACGAACATAAGGAAAAATATAAGAAAATTCTTAAAAAGGTAAAATGTGAAAACTTACAGAATCAATGAACTGAATGGACCCGTGTCTGCCAGCAAAAGCTGCAGATGGTTTTGCATCTGCCACACCACAGCCACCAGAGGCCGCTGTGGCGCTTCTTTTGAATTAATGGGACCGTTTGCGTGCTCGCTTCCAGATTAGCGCGAGCTTCCGCACTAACTGATCACAGGTGTGTTTACTTTCTATTTAATGACCTCTGTTATTTGAAGGCCTGAGTTACCAAGCACTTGGCTCGTGATTGTTTGTAGGAACGGTGTATGTCCTATATTACGTAGACACGTTCGTAGCGGTCGAGTTGTTTATGTTGATGACTAGAGAGTATATGTACCACTGTTAGTTTAACCTTGAAGACCGCATCTGTATTATAATTGAGTGATTAATAAAGACTGTGATCTGCACCTGCATCCGCCTCCCGACTATGATTCGTAACAGAATCACGAGCCTTCAAGAGGAAGCAGCAGGTCACGATGCATGTAATAAGTGTTGAGCTGGACAGAGTCTTCTGGGAGAGGCAGAGGACATTGGATGAAGCGCTGGCACGGCTCACTCGTCAGATCGCGCAACATACACAGCTGCAACAAGCCAGTCCATGCGCCATGCTACCATCCGCATCGTTCCTGGAGCGCAACTACCAGCTTAGTGAGGAACTGGCTCGGATTGAACGCATGATGGCAGACCAGAGGCAGCTGCCATGCCACCCCCCGCGCCCTCTACGCCAGTCCCGCCAATGGAGAAGGATGAGAGCGGTACAGCGCCGTGCACTCCAGCCGAAAAGGTCGGCCCGCTACCCTGCCCAGCCAAGTCTCAAGTCCAAGCGACGTCCGAGTTCAAGTCCAATCTCAAGCTCCCAACATCCAAGCCCAGTCTCAAGCTCCCAACATCCAAGCCCAGTCTCAAGTGCCAGATGTCCAAGAGCAGCCTCAAGCTCCCGACGTCCAAGAGCAGCCTCAAGCTCCCGAAGTCCAAGAGCAGCCTCAAGCACCCGACATCCAAGAGCAGCCTCAAGCTCCCGATGTCCAAGAGCAGCCTCAAACTCCTGACGTCCAAGAGCAGCCTCTAGTCCCTGAGTGCACAGCCGAGGAAGCCGTTCCGCTGCCTAACTCAGCCGAAGAGGCTACTGCACTGCCTTGCCAAGCCGAGTCTCAAGTCCAGGTGAAGGCTATCACAGAGATTTTTTGGGGCGGGGGCACGGAAGGCAGCTGAGCCCCTGCCTGAGGCCTATGGGGAGGTCTCTATGGAAGAAGCTGTCCCGCAGTCCTGCGTCACAGAGAACGTCGCTCAGCCTCCACGTCCAGCTGAGGACATCGCTCAGCCTCACTGCTCAGCTGAGGTCATAGCTCAGTCTCCATGTCAAGCTGAAGACGTCGCTCAGCCTCCATGTCCAGCTGAGGACATCGCTCAGTCGTTCTGCACTCCTGAGTACAGAGTTTTGTTCCTCTGCTCAGCTGAGGACGGCGCCCTTTGCTCCAGAGCCACCAAGGGTGGTGCGCTTCGCTCCAGTGCTGCTGGGGGTGGCACCCTGTGTTCCCGTGCTGCCAGGGGCGGCGCCCAGCATCCCAGAGCTGCCGGGGGCGGCGCTCTTTGCTCCAGGGCTGCTGGGGGCAGTGCACTGCGTTCCAATACTGCCGGGGGTGGTGCCTCGACTTTCGACCCCGGTGGAGAGGTTGCCCTGCACATCTGCTGTCCAATGGAGGTGGCCTCTCTTCTCAAGGCAGTGAGAGACAGTTGGTACAGGGGCCCGGGACCCCCCCTTTGGGAGGGGTTCTGGGTACTCCGGGAGGAGCACCCGTTGGAGTTGGGCTATGTCACGCCACAGCCACCAGAGGCTGCTTTTTAAAAAGTTAAAATTATTTAAAAATCGATGAACTGAATGGACCCGTGTCTGCCAGCAAAAGGTGCAGATGGTATCGCATCTGTCACGTCACAGCCACCAGAGTCCACTGTGGTGCTTCTTTTGAATGAACGGGACCGTTTGCACACTCGCTTCCGGATTAGCGAGAGCTTCCAGAATAACTGATCACAGGTGTTTACTTTCTGTTTAATGACCTCTGTTATTTGAAGGCCTTAGTTACCGAGCACTTGGCTCGTGATTGTTTGTAGGAACGCTGTATGTCCTAAGATACGTAGACACGTTTGTAGCAGTCGAGTTGTTTATGTTGATGACTAGAGAGTATATGTACCACTGTCAGTTTAACCTTGAAGACCGCATCTGTATTATAATTGAGTGATTAATAAAGACTGTGATCTGCGCCTGCATCGGCCTCCCGACTACGATTCGTAACAGCATCATAGATCATGATCATAGATCAGTTGACTGGGTGACTTTTTCAGCAGCCCAAATTCAATTCTACTCAATTCAATTTGGTTTTATATGTACAGCACTTTTAACAATAGACATGGTCACAAATCAGCTTTAGAGTAATATATAAATTCAGGATAAACATGTTTAATTTAGAAATATATACCTGATGAGCAAGCCAGAGGCAACCTAACAAGGAAGATCTGCCTGAGAACCCATCCTCATCTGGGTAACATCAGATTTGGTGTTCACCATGTAATATGGATTAAATTCAGATCAAACATGCCTTGATGAATATTTTGGTTATACACAATGTAAATAGTCTGATTTATTCCACATGGTCTCTCTGACAAACATTTCTGGTCATTTTTGTCTCACCAGTCCAGAATTAATTTTCTGCCACAATTTATAAATCTACTACAAAACTTTCCCCCAAGATATGTGAATGCAAAGGCTGACCAGGATGCAATGCCTGAAGATTCATTTCCACCAAGTGTCTCCAGCTGAGTGGAGGCACTGGTCATTAATCTTGTCATCTGGTTTGCAGTCTGTTGCATGGTAGATCAACACTACTTGTATTGTTCTCTGCTTGATATATCGCTTTGCTTGTATTTTTCTCATTTGTAAGTCGTTTTGGATAAAAGCATCTACTAAGTGAATAAATGTAAATGTAAATGTAGATCAGTTGCCTGGTATGGGATCATGTGCTTTCCCAGCAGACCATGTCTTTCTTTCCAGCAGAATTTTCCAGTGGTACTCATATCCATCAACTGTTCCATCTAGCTTTGAGTAAGATGTTTTTATTTCCTTACTATGTATAGGATTAATGTTTATTTTTGAGGATAAAATCATCAAACACTGAAGCCTGTAAGTTTGAAATAAACATTTAGTTGATAGTACACTGAGTGTGTTGGAACCACTTGACCTTCCCCACCACACACAAAGTTGAAAATTGTACTGCATTATAACCACACTCTGGAATTGAAAGGACAGTAATGTGAATTATAAGCCAGGATGCACTGACTAAGAGAGAAACTTGTTTTTCCCTTTAAATGCAGCATGGATGTGCTGCATTTATAAAAGAAAGAAAACTTGAAATGCAAATGAATGTTTTTGAGAGCTGCACATAAACTTGGATTAGAGTATTGCACATTTAAATGCAAATTCTGCCATAGTGAAAGCATAAATTAACTGAAAATGATGCAGATAGTAAGCATCTCAGCCGATACTGCAGATGGAATTTTAAACAAATTTGGAAAAAACAAAGGAAAACTTGGAGCATGCACAAGGAATGTGGGATGTGGAACATGGAAGGTGGAATTGATCCGCATGGATCGGGGAAGGAATAGATGGCAGGCCAGTGGGTTGCCACTGGATTGACAGCACCTTAAAGGGCCGATGAACTAGGGGATCAATTTACGGTACTCTACTCTCCGAGAAAGGTCCTGGGTGGCAAGCCAAACCCTCTGACCAGGATGAAGAGTTGAGGGGGGTCTGTGTCAGTGGTTGGCCTGAAGCTGCTGGTGCTGCGCCTTTGTCCAGGTGCTGAAGGTACCACAACCTCAGTCTCCTGCTCTGGGAAAAGCAAGTGTTGGTACCTGAACTAACTCTCAAATGGGGACATCCCGGTAGAAGAGCAGCATCGAGTGTTGTGTGCATATTCTGCTTACAGGAAGTATTTACTCCAGGAGCTTGGGTTAGTGGATGCCAGGCAGTGAAGAGTTGTCTCCAGGTGCAGATTCAACCTCTCCATCTGGCCATTGGACTCAGGATGGAAACAGAGGAGAGGCTGGCTGATGCACCGATCACCTGACAAAATGAAAGCCAGAATTTGTAGATAAAATGCGGCCTCGGATCAGACACCAGGTTCTGTGGGAGATCATAGATCAGAACACGTGCTGACATATTAGATCAGCAGTAACTTGAGCAGAGGGGAGTTTAGGTAAAGGAATCAAACAGCATGCTCTGAATAATCTTATCAATTATCACTAGAATGATTGAATTACTTTGGGAGGTGGGTATTCCTGTTAGCCATATATGGAACCAAAGTCTAGCCATACATGGACCCATAGTCATTTGGGGATGGAATAGTGGAATCATTTCATATTCATATTAGTTTGGGTGGAGTAGTCCCTGTGGACATTGTCAGTGTTTTTGCTCTGGGCACAGGTGATACAAGCAGCAACAAACCCCTGTGTATCAGCTTCTATGTTAACCCACCAAAAGCACCTCTTGAGGAAGTCCAGGGTCCACATTGCACCTGGGTGACCAGCAAGACATAAACCATGCCCCCACTGCAGTACCTGGGAGCATACAGAATCAGGGACAATTTGTCAATTAGGAGCTCTGGCTCTCCCCACTGTGCCATCACACAAGTTTCTATTACCCAGTGAACTGGGGCAACAATGACAGGACTATGGACAATGGGTTCTTCCCAAGAATATCTCTGTGGAATGGAAATTCCACTTGTCTGGCTTAATGTACAATTGATTCCTCAGGAGGCATTGCAAGACTTGCCAGACATGACTGGTACGTTCATGGAGTGACTTGGAAAATATGAGAACATCATCTAAGTAAATGAGGTCAAAGACTTCTGGGTTATTCACCAGACCAAATGACATTTCCAGGCACTCAAATTGACCTGTTGGGGTGTTAATTGCAGTATTCCACCTATATCTGTCCTTTATGCCGACCAGATGGTAGCCACCAGGAAGGGTGAATGATTCCAGCATCCAAAGAGTTTCTGATGTACATGGCTTTGGTCTCAGGTCCAGAAAGAGAAACAATTATTCCCCTAGGGGGTTAGTGTCTGGGAGCATGTCAATGGAGCAGGAGCAGTGAGGAGGGAGACTGGCCACTTTCTTCTTGTTGTACACCTCCTTCAGGTCCTGATACTCAGGAGAGACTCGGAAACCTTGGGAAGTTCTAGAGACTTGGGAGACATGGGCAAATATGTTGGGAAAATGCATGTGGCAAGGCAGATGGCACCCCACTCAAGCACTAAACCAGTGGACCAGTCTATGTGAGGGTCATGGTGGCTTAGCCACAGGAAGCCTAGGACAATGGGAAACTTGGAAGGATTAATAAGGTGGAACTACAACATCTCTTGGTGGTTATTGATGGACAGAGATACAGGAGTGGTGAGCTGGTGAACTCTGCCAATGCTCAGGGGTCTTCCATCCAGTTCAGTAACTGTTAAGGGCCGCTCAAGGTTGACTATGGGAATTTGGAGATTCTTGGCAAAGGACAATCTATGAAGTTTGCCATGAGTCCACCAGAGACTGAAGGGTGTTCTATTGCCCAGCCCAAGAAAGTGAGGTGGAAAGGAGTACCCCAGGTGGAGTAGACTTCAGGTGAAGGTGGGTCTTCACCTGAATTTAATAAATTTAATTAAAATTTTTTGTGAAGAATCACCAAAAAGTGGGACACAATTGTGAAGTGGAACGAAATCTATTGGATATTTTAAACTTTTTTAGCAACTGAAAAACTGAAAAGTGGTGCGTGCAAAATTATTCGGCCCCTTTACTTTCAGTGCAGCAAACTCTCACCAGACGTTCAGCCAGGATCTCTGAATGATCCAATGGTCTCCTAAATGACTGATGGTGATAAATAGAATCCACCTGTGTGTAATCAAGTCTCTGTATAAATGCACCTGCTCTGTGATAGTCTCAGGGTTCTGTTGAAAGCGCAGAGAGCATCATGAAGACCAAGGAACACACCAGGCAGGTCCGTAATACTGTTGTGGAGAAGTTTAAAGACGGATTTGGATAGAAAAAGATTTCCCAAGCTTTAAACATCCCAAGGAGCACTATGCAAGTGATCATTTTGAAATGGAAGGAGTATCAGACCACTGCAAATCTACCAAGACCTGGCCGTCCCTCTAAACTTTCAGCTCAGACAAGGAGAAGACTGATCAGAGATGCATCCAAGAGGCCCATGATCACTCTGGATGAACTGCAGAGAACTACAGCTGAGATGGGAGAGTCTGTCCATAGGACAACAATCAGTCTTATACTGCACAAATCTGGCCTTTATGGAAGAGTGGCAAGAAGAAAGCCATTTCTCAAAGATATCCATAAAAAGTCTCGTCTAAAGTTTGCCACAAGCCACCTGGGAGACACACCAAACGTCACACCAAACGTTGAGAAATCACTTGGTACAGTGGTAACACTATTCTATATAAAATCTAGCTATACATAACCTAATTAATAATCTGTTTAGATAGATACAGTGCCTTGCAAAAGTATTCGGCCCCCTTGAACTTTTCAACCTTTTGCCACATTTCAGGCTTCAAACATAAAGATAAAAATGTTTTTTTTTTGTGAAGAATCACCAACAAGTGGGACACAATTGTGAAGTGGAACGAAATCTATTGGATTTTTGAAACTTTTTAACTAATAAAAAATGAAAAGTGGGCGTGCCAAAATTATTCCCCCCCCTTGCTCGTTAAATGCTTTTGTAGAGCAACCTTTTGCTGCGATTACAGCTGCAAGTCGCTTGGGGTATGTCTCTATCAGTTTTGCACATCGAGAGACTGAAAATCTTGCCCATTCTTCCTTGCAAAACAGCTCGAGCTCAGTGAGGTTGGATGGAGAGCGTTTGTGAACGGCAGTTTTCAGCTCTTTCCACAGATTCTCGATTGGATTCAGGTCTGGTCTTTGACTTGGCCATTCTAACACCTGGATACGTTTATTTGTGAACCATTCCTTTGTAGATTTTGCTGTATGTTTGGGATCATTGTCTTGTTGGAAGATAAATCTCCGTCCCAGTTTCAGGTATTTTGCAGACTCCAACAGGTTTTCATCCAGAATGGTCCTGTATTTGGCTGCATCCATCTTCCCCTTAATTTTAACCATCTTCCCTGTCCCTGCTGAAGAAAAGCAGGCCCAAACCATGATGCTGCCACCACCATGTTTGACAGCGGGGATGGTGTGTTGAGGGTGATGAGCTGTGTTGCTTTTACACCAAACATATCGTTTTGCATTGTGGGCAAAAAGTTCGATTTTGGTTTCATCTGACCAGAGCACCTTCTTCCACATGTTTGGTGTGTCTCCCAGGTGGCTTGTGGCAAACTTTAGACAAGACTTTTTATGGATATCTTTGAGAAATGGCTTTCTTCTTGCCACTCTTCCATAAAGGCCAGATTTGTGCAGTGTACGACTGATTGTTGTCCTATGGACAGACTCTCCCACCTCAGCTGTAGTTCTCTGCAGTTCATCCAGAGTGATCATGGGCCTATTGGCTGCATCTCTGATCAGTCTTCTCCTTGTCTGAGCTGAAAGTTTAGAGGGACGGCCAGGTCTTGGTAGATTAGCAGTGGTCTGATACTCTTTCCATTTCAAAATGATCGCTTGCACAGTGCTCCTTGGGATATTTAAAGCTTGGGAAATCTTTTTCTATCCAAATCCAGCTTTAAACTTCTCCACAACAGTATTACGGACCTGCCTGGTGTGTTCCTTGGTCTTCATGATGCTCTCTGCGCTTTCAACAGAACCCTGAGACTATCACAGAGCAGGTGCATTTATACAGAGACTTGATTACACACAGGTGGATTCTATTTATCACCATTAGTCATTTAGGACAACATTGGATCATTCAGAAATCCTCGCTGAACTTCTGGATTGAGTTTGCTGCACTGAAAGTAAAGAGGCCGAATAATTTTGCACGCACCACTTTTCAGTTTTTTATTTGCTAAAAAAGTTTAAAATATCCAATAGATTTCGTTCCACTTCACAATTGTGTCCCACTTGTTGGTGATTCTTCACAAAAAATAAAAAGTTTATATCTTTATGTTTGAAGCCTGAAATGTGGCAAAAGGTTGAAAAGTTCAAGGGGGCCGAATACTTTCGCAAGGTACTGTAGATAGATAGATAGATAGATAGATAGATAGATAGATAGATAGATAGATAGATAGATAGATAGATAGATAGATAGATAGATAGATAGATAGATAGATAGATAGATAGATAGATAGATAGATAGATAGATAGATAGATATTCATATCACAGCAAACAAGTGACTACATTTCCACATTAACACACTCACTCCACAGTAGATAAAGATTGATTTCTAACAATGTCTTTGGAAAGTATTAGTAAACAAAAGAACAGACTGTGGAACAGAAGAGGGAGAATGTTAGTATGTTTCTGTGTGCATGCTTGCATGCGTGTGTGTGTGTGTGTGTGTGTGTGTGTGTGTGTGTGTGTGTCTCTGCCAACACGTTCACTTCTTCCCCTTTTCCAGGACTGAGTTGCTGAAAAAGTAAACGGTTGTTGCGTCTGCATTCAGACCACTGCAGCGTATCATGAGCCTCGCGACCTCATGTGATATAAACTAATTATTAAAACTACATAAATTCATTAACATTTAACATTAATGGTGGAACGCCACTGAATGTAGTGAAGTAAAAGTACATTTCTGTGATTAAAAATGATCTTTATGTACAGTATAAGTATGGTCAGTTAAACCTAGTCTTAAAAGTAAAAAGAAATTCAGAACGTGACTAAAGCAAATGTAGTGTGTTACTATGCACCTTTGAGTGGTTGGATGTTTTGCTGCTTCAGGGCCTTTGCAGCTTGCAATAATTGAGGGAAACTTGAATTCTGCTCTCTATCAGAAAATCCTAAAGATGATATCCGGTCTTCAGTCCATAAACTGAAACTCAAGAGCAACTGGATTATGAAGCTAGACAATGATCCAAAGCATAGGAATAAGTCCTAGTCATAGAAGTAATTGAAGGACTGATCTCCAGTTATCAGGAGCATTTGGTTGTAGTTAATTGCTTTTTCACTTTGGTGATAAGTGTTGGATAACTTTTTTTTGCTTCAATAAAAAAATAATAATAAAAGCTGTATTTTGTGCTTACTCAGGTTACCTTTGTTTTATGTTGTATTTTGTTTGAAGATCTAAAACTATTTGGTATGAGAGATACACAAAAACAGAAGAAATCAGGCAAATACTTTTTCACAGCACTGTATGTCATTTATCACATATAAGTACCAGGAAAAAATAGCTGAAATTCTAAACTCTCTTCTCAAATGTATCTTTTGATCACAAATTCAAATGTCTTCAGTCTACAGCATAAACAACAATTGGCCTTGCTGTTCCAATAGGAGGGAAATGTATTTGGTTTGAGTCAAAAATATAACCCAGGAAAAATCTACCCCTATTTGTTTTGTCTTCCCAGTTAAATTATGATTGTTTTAAATATTCAGTTCGATTTTCGATTAAATTTTATTTGTATAGCACTTTTTACAATAGACATTGTCTCAAAGTGTCAGGCGGGGTGAAGACGGGGACGGAGGCAGGTGCAGATCCAACTCCTTTATTAAACAGATAAGGAAAACTCAAATGAAAACAGAACATAAACAGGTCAGGAGCAAACGTAGCCTGAACGAACTAGTGCTAACATAGCAAAAACAAACTGCTGTCAACGTGGCATAAACAAACGGGTGCAAACAGAGCCTAAACAACTGAATGAAACGAAGCAGAAACAAATTGGTGCAGACGTAGCATGAACAACTTGGCGACCCGCTATGACACAGAAGACTGGTGACAGAAAACACTTTCCTATCATCTATCTAATCTCGGGCAACGTGTTTCGTTGCCCGGAATCCTTAAATAACCAAAACCCCCCAATTAAACGAATACAAAACACCGGTTTGGAATCAGGAAGCAAACCGAACACAACAGGTCACGTGGCTGATCCCGTGTCTGAATCCAGTGCCACAGTGCCCTCTGCTGGTCGCACTGTGACAGATCCCCCCCCCCAAGGGCACTCCCCCTGGAGTGCCCAGTTTTGTGTAGGCTCCGAATGTCGCCTTCAGGGGAGCAGAGATGCCGAGTGACGACCTCAGCGAAACAGGCAGGCTGGGCGGCACCCCCGGCGGAACAGGCAGGCTGGGCAGCGTCCCCAGCGGAACAGAGAGGCTGGGCGGCGCCCCCGGCGGAACAGAGAGGCTGGGTGGCGTCTCCTGTAGAACAGGCAGGCTGAGCGGCGTCCCCGGCGGAACAGAGAGGCCGGGCGGCGTCCCCGGCGGAACAGGCAGGCTGGGCGGCGTCCCCAGCGGAACAGAGAGGCTGGGCGGCGCCCCCAGCTGAACTGACAGGGCTCAGAGGCGTGGCCGGGACAGGGCTCAGAGGCGTGGCCGGGACAGGGTTCAGAGGCGTGGCCGGAAACATGGCGAGAGGTGTGGCGAGAGACATGGCGAGAGGCGGGGCTTGAGACATGGCGAGAGGTGGGGCTTGAGACATGGCGAGAGGCGTGACGGGAGCTAGTGTGCCAGGGCCATAAGGCAGAGCGGTGGAGTCGATACAATATGGCAGAGCCGTGGCACGGCCCCGGGACGCGGCCTGGATCGGGGGTATGACATGGGTCGGGACAGGGACTGGGGCGTGACAGGGACTGGGGCCCGGAGCTTGACAGGGACTGGGACCTGGAGCGGGACGGGGACCTGGAGCGGGACGGGACCGGGACTGGGGCCTGGAGCGGGACCGGGACTGGGACCTGGAGTGGGACGGGGACCTGGAGCTTGACAGGGACTGGGACCTGGAGCGGGAGGCAAGATGGGAGTGTGAGCGAGAGACAGGGCATGAATCATGGCGTGAGACATGGCGCGAAGCATAGCATGAAGCAGGGCGTGAGATATGGCGTGATGCCTGGCGTGGGACATGGCGTGAAGTCTGGCGTGAGGCATGGCGTAAAACCTGTCGTGAAGCGGGGCGTGAGACATGGCGCAAAGCATAGCGGGAAGCGGGACGTGAGATATGGCGTGATGCCTGGCGTGAGACATGGCGTGAAGCCCGGCGTGAGACATGGCGTGAAGCCCGGCGTGAGACCTGGCGTGAAGCCCGGCGTGAGGCATGGCGTGAAGCCTGGCGTGATGCATACACTTGTACCCGAGAACTGGTCTGAGCTGGCTCGGACTTGCACGGCGGAGGCTCGGACTTGCACGGCGGAGGCTCGGACTCGAGACCCGTAACTCGAAACTCGGGACCGGTCAACTCGGAGCTCGGAGATGTCACCTCAGAACTCGGAAATATCAACTCAGAATTCGGAAATATCACTTTGGAACCCGGACCTAATGACTCGGAACTCGGAAAAGTAAATTCGGAACTCGGGAATCTAAACTCGGAACTTGGAAATCGACACTCAGAACTCGGAAACCCACACTCGGAACTCGGAAATCTAAACTCGGAAGTCAGAAATCTATACTCGGAAGTCGGAAATCTAAACTCGGAAGTCGGAAATCTAAACTCGGAACTCGGAAATCTAAACTCGGAACTCGGAAATCTAAACTCGGAACCCGGAACTAGCGACTCTGAACGCGGAAATATCAATTCGGAACATGGAACTAACGACTCTGAATGCGGAAATATCAATTCGGAACACGGAACCTGTACCTGGGTGTCACAAACTGGAGACTGGGTCTGCTTTTCCACCAGCTGTCGTTGTGCCTTGTCACGAGCCTCCCTGGCTTGAGTGAGCTGAGCCTCTCGCTGGGACAGTTCCAACTTCAGCGTCTCCTTTGCGGCTACCGCCAGAGCTGCTTGTCTTCTTTCCTCCTCCAGTTCCGATCTCAAAATGTCCAATTGCGCACTGGCGCTCGATAGTCGTTCCTGAACCCGTTCACTGTTGAGCTGCGCCGCTTCAAGCTCCCTCTCCAGCTGGGACATTCGGGTTTCCCCTGTCTGTTTCTCCTCCCTCCAGGTAGCTAACTGGGCGTAACAACCGGTCACCTCCTCCTGTAGCTTGTCTCGGTCCTGCCGTACCTGTTCCTGACAGCGGACAGCTGCCGACAGTTCCTCGTGGAGCTGCCCCTTTTCGGCTGTCAGACTCTTGACCTTGCGTTCCGACTCCTTGGCGCTGCTCAGTGCTGCATCTCTCGCCACTCGGAGTTCCTCCGTTTCACTCAACTGGTCCCTTAGCTGATCCTGGGCCTGCTCTAACTGCCCCAGGGCTGCGGTCACCGCCTCTGTTGTCTGGATGAGTTGAGTTTCCTGCAGGGACAGGAGCTACTAGAAAGCCTCCTTCGCGGTGACGGCCCGAGCGCGCCGCTTTCTCTCCTTCTCCAGCGCCTCTTCTCTCTCCCGCAGCAGGAATTGCTGGGCTTGGGGCTGTGATTCCCTCTCAGTTAATGCGCCTTGTAACCTTTCCATCGCCAGCGCCCCCCGCCCCCCGCGCGCCCCTCGCCCCCCCCCTTTTTTTTTTTTTGCTCCTTTTCGGGGGGTTGTTTGGGCGCGGGCCGCCCCGGGGCCCCCCCCTTCCGCCCTTACAAAACACTGGTTTGGAATCAGGAAGCAAACCGAACACAACAGGTCACGTGGCTGATCCCGTGTCTGAATCCAGTGCCACAGTGCCCTCTGCTGGTCGCACTGTGACATAAAGCAGCTTTACAGAAATATCAACATGGTATATAGATGTTAAAGGTGCAAATTTATCCCAACTGAGTGGTGACGGTGGCAAGGAAAAACTCCCTAAGATGTTTTAAGAGGAAGAAACCTTGAGAGGAACCAGATTCAGAAGGGAACCCATCCCCATCTGGGTAACAATAGTGTATTGTGATAGTGTGAAAAAGTTCATAATGGATTTATATGAAGTCTGTTTGGCCTTAGAAGCAGCCGTAGTCCCAGCATTTGGGAATTGGAGTATATGAGAGCTCCATCCAGAGGTAGGATATCTGAAACGGATCAAGCAGGTCCGGTGAGCAGAGAGGATCAGGATCTCCAGTATCTCCATAAAATCGTGTGTGGCTCGACAGAAGGAGAGAGGGAGAGAAAAGATTATTAGGACTGTGCTTAATGGCTTGAGTAAACAAATATGTTTTAAGCCTAGACTTAAACACTGAGACTGTGTCTGAGTGCCGAACACTAATTGGAAGACTGTTCCATAACTGTGGGGCTCTATAAGAGAAAGCTCTTCCCCCTGCTGTAGCCTATTGGATATCAAAAGCTGTACTAAGGTCAAGTAATACAAGTAATGAGACTCAACCCTGATCAGAGGCCAGTAGTAGGTCATTTACTACTTTAACTAATTTAACTTACTCTGTGCTATGATGAGGTTTAAATATTGACATTTCATGAATGTTGTTCCTATGCAAGTACGAGCATAACTGCGGTGCTACAACCTTTTCTAAGATCTTGGAGATGAAGGAGAGATTTGATATAGGTCTATAGCTGGACAGTTGAGAGGAGTGAGGTTTTTTAATCAGGGGTTTAATAACTGCTAATTTAGCTGATTTAGGTACATAGCCAGTGCTAAGGGAAGAATTGATTATATTTAAAAGTGGTTCAATTACTCCAGGACAAATCTGTTTAAAGAAACATGTAGGTACAGGATCCAGTATGCAAATAAAAGCCCATTTATAGCCCTCTCTGCATTCTGAATTTTGGAGGACATAAAATTTCCTTATCGAGCACTGCCTACATATCACTTTTCAAAATTCCTCACCATCACTCACTGTTTGTTTCATGAATGTACTGCTTGTGTTATGTATTACTACATAATATAGGCAACAGCAAAGAGGCGGAATTAACATTGAATCACCATGCCCTCTTTCTGTGGAGTTAGTATAACCTCTAATGTATGTTATATCTGTCTGTCTTTAATCAGGCTTTGGTCTCAGAAAGTCCACTTCCCTGCCGTGTACTGTACCGCGCTCTGTCAGAAGAGAGTATGTGCAGTAATCGCAAAGGCTCATCCTATACCAGCTCCCGCAGCTCAGTGCTTGATCAGGTTCTACCAAATGATATACTGTTCAGCAGCACTCCAGCTTACCACAACACTCTTCCCTCTCGCATTGGTTGCAGCCAGCCTGTATCCAACCTCCGGAGTGAGTACATTAATTGCTTCCAAAGTCAATGCTTTATCTCTCTTTTTTTTTTTACGAGTATCACCAGCGTTTTAGCCATTATTTTTATATTTCTTTTGTGGAAATTCACATACATTGCAGTAACAATAAACATGTATTTAATTATGCATACCTACTGTTTATTGGTGAAAGATAGTAGAAATAGTTTATATATATATATATATATATATATATATATATATATATATATATATATATATATATATATATACAGTGCCTTGCGAAAGTATTCGGCCCCCTTGAAATTTTCAACCTTTTGCCAAATTTCAGGCTTCAAACATAAAGATATAAAATTTTAATTTTTTGTGAAGAATCACCAACAAGTGGGACACAATTGTGAAGTGGAATGAAATCTATTGGAAATTTTAAACTTTTTTAGCAAATAAAAAACTGAAAAGTGGTGCGTGCAAAATTATTCGGCTCCTTTACTTTCAGTGCAGCAAACTCACTCCAGAAGTTCAGCCAGGATCTCTGAATGATCCAATGTTGTCCTAAATGACTGATGGTGATGAATAGAATCCACCTGTGTGTAATCAAGTCTCTGTATAAATGCACCTGCTCTGTGATAGTCTCAGGGTTCTGTTGAAAGCGCAGAGAGCATCATGAAGACCAAGGAACACACCAGGCAGGTCCGTAATACTGTTGTGGAGAAGTTTAAAGCCGGATTTGGATACAAAAAGATTTCCCAAGCTTTAAAAATCCCAAGGACCACTGCAAATCTACAACAATCAGTCGTACACTGCACAAATCTGGCCTTTATGGAAGAGTGGCAAGAGCTATTTCACAAAAGCCATTTCACAACGTTTGGTGTGACGTTTGGTGTGTCTCCCAGGTGGCTTGTGGCAAACTTTAGATGAGACTTTTTATGGATATCTTAGTGAAATGGCTTTCTTCTTGCCACTCTTCCATAAAGGCCAGATTTGTGCAGTGTACGACTGATTGTTGTCCTATGTACAGACTCTACCACCTCAGCTGTAGTTCTCTGCAGTTCATCCAGAGTGATCATAGGCCTCTTGGCTGCATCTCTGATCAGTCTTCTCCTTGTCTGAGCTGAAAGTTTAGAGGGACGGCCAGGTCTTGGTAGATTTGCAGTGGTCTGATACTCCTTCCATTTCAAAATGATCGCTTGCACAGTGCTCCTTGGGATGTTTAAAGCTTGGGAAATCTTTTTGTCCAAATCGCGCTTTAAACTTCTCCACAACAGTATTACGGACCTGCCTGGTGTGTTCCTTGGTCTTCATGATGCTCTCTGCGCTTTCAACAGAACCCTGAGACTATCACAGAGCAGGTGCATTTATAAAGAGACTCGATTACACACAGGTGGATTCTATTCATCACCATCAGTCATTTAGGACAACATTGGATCATTCAGAGATCCTCGCACTGAACTTCTGGAGTAAGGTTGCTGCAATGATAAAGGAGCAGATAATTTTGCCCACCCACTTTTCAGTTTTTTTTTGCGTACTAAAAAGTTTCAAATATCCAATAGATTTCGTTCCAATTCATGTGTCCCACTTGTTGGTGATTCTTCACAAAAAAAAAAGTTTATATCTTATGTTGATGTTTGCCTGAAATGTGGCAAAAGGTTGAAAAGTTCAAGGGGGCCGAATACTTTCGCAAGGTACTGTAGATATATATATATATATATATATATATATATGTGTGTGTGTGTGTGTGTATGTATGTATGTATGTATGTATGTATGTATGAATGGCTTCTATAATCTGATCTTCACCTGAGTAAACTCTGATATAAACTATATGGGCAAATGTTTGTGGACACCTGACCATCAAGTCCATATGTGCTTTTGATACATCCCATTCCAGATTTGGATTTTGTATATGGTTAAACTGTAATTCTTTATTTAAATAAGCATAGCATGTTAATATACTCTGTATAGACTGCAATTCATCCTTATGCAGGTGAAAAGTAGAGTGTCATGGTCTCAGTGCCATTTTGCCACCTTTTGCTACTCTTAAAATTCACTGGAGACACTGTAGGCTTCCTCTTTTTCATCTGGCCTTTGCCAACGTTCAAAAAATAATATTGAAATGGCCCTTAATATAATAAAGCTCATTTACAGCATAACAGTCACATAGCGACTGTCCATGTTCAACACTCGCCACTGTACAAAAAATCATCTGCTGTACCTGATGCAGTTCAAACCCACGTCTTAAAAAGATTTAGAAAGCATTAAGTTTTGTAGGGGGCCAGATATTCAGTGCATCATTCTTCTAAAGATGATGCACAAGAAAGCCCACAAACAGTTTGCTGAAGACAAGCAGACTAAGGACATGGATTACTGGAACCATGTCCTGTGGTCTGATGAGACCAAGATAAACTTATTTGGTTCAGATGGTGTCAAGCATGTGTGGCGGAAACCAGGTGAGGAGTACAAAGACAAGTGTGTCTTGCCTACAGTCAAGCATGGTGGTGGGAGTGTCATGGTCTGGGGTGGCACTGGGGAGCTACAGTTCTCATTGAGGGAACCATGAATGCCAACATGTACTGTGACATAGTGAAGCAGAGCATGATCTCAGCATATATCCCAGCATGATAACGACCCCAAACTCACCTCCAAGACGACCACTGCCTTGCTAAAGAAGCTGAGGGTGAAGGTAATGGACTAAACCCTATTGAGCATCTGTGGAGCATCCTCAAATGGAAGGTGGAGGAGCACAAGGTCTCTAACATCCACCAGCTCCGTGATGTCGTCATGCAGGAGTGGAAGAGGACTCCAGTGGAAACCTGTGAAGCTCTGGTGAACTCCATGCCCAGAAAATATTGACACTTTGGGGGAAAAAAATGTGAGGGATGCACTCACTTTTGTGAGTACACAAAAGTGTCTATTTTGTGTGGCCACCATTATTTTCCAGTACTGCCTTAACCCTCTTGGGCATGTCCAAATTGGGCATGTCCAGATATAATCAAATATTTACAAAAATGTAAGGGGTGTACTCACTTTTGTGAGATACTGTATGGACACCCAGGAACGTGAAGCTGGTCACACGCTAGACCTCAACCCTGTCAATGTGGATGGGTGTGTATGTGTGTGTGGCCCCCCTTGTCCTCCGGTGATCCACAATAAGCTCTTTGGTCTCCTGGGTGTTGAGTGCAAGATTGTTGTTCGCACACCATGCTGTCAGGTTCTGAACCTCTTTCCTGTAGGCCATCTAATCATTGTCACCACCGTGGTAGGTCTAATCAGTATCATTTGCAAACTTGAATATGGACTTGGAGCCGTGCACAGGTATGCAGTTGTGGGTGAAGAGGGAGTAGAAGACTGGGTTCACCACACAGCCCTGTGGTACACCAGTGTTCAGAATGAGGCTGGAGGAGTTCTAACAGAGTGTGGTCTGTTAGATTGAAAGTCCAAGGTCCAATTGCAGAGGGAGGTGCTGATGCCAAGATTAATGAGCTTGGCGATAAGCTTGGATGGGATGACAGTGTTGAAGGCAGAGCTGAAATCAATGAATAGCATTCTGACATAGGTTTTGCTATTGTCCAGGTGAGTCAGGGCAGAGTGGAAAGCTGAGGTAATTGTGTCCTGGTGGATCTGTAAGCGAACTGATATGGGTCCAGTGTTGGGGGCAGGCATGTTTTCAGGTGAGAACATACCAGCCTTCTGAAACACAGCAATGATGAGCGTGAGAGCAACAGGGTAGAAGTCATTGAGGGTCATTGCAGCAGCATGTTTTGCTACTAGTACAATGGTGACTGTCTTGAAGCAGGTGGGGAGAACTGCCTGGGCAAAGGACATGTTGAAAATGTTCGTGAAGACCTCAGCCAACAGTTCTGCACAGGCCTTGAGCACTCGGCCTGGAATGCCATCAGGGCCAGCAGCTTTATTTGCATTTACCCTGCTCAGGGTGGAGTACACATTACTTATGGAGAATGTGAGATGCATGTCATCAAGTGGGAGCTCAGCTTTATTTGGCAGCTCTGTTTCCACAATCGAAGTGGGCATGGAAGGTGTTAAGATCATCTGGAAGGGTGATGTCACTGGTTGAGGGAGTGTTGTTTATAGTCTGTGAGGGCATGGATGCCTGCCCACAAGAGTCATGGTTGTTGAAGTTGTCCTCTATCAAAAGTTTATAGTTGTTATTATTTTATGGGTGGTTACTTTGTCGACACACTTGTTAAATCCAGTGTAACCTGAGAAGCAAATGCTCTGTCCTGCAACTGTTGCTACAATAAAAAAGTCTGCTCCTTTCAGCTACACTTTTACAGTCCTCACTATGGGATTCAACACATTTGATGATGGGATATGTAATCTGATTGTCCAATTAGATTACATATCCCATCATCAAATGTGTCGTATCAGATTACATATCAGATTACTTTGTAGGCCTCAGAAATGTTTGGTTAACATGATCAAGAGTGTTATTTCCTCTTGTAGGGCAAGAGAAGTTTTGGTGGAATTTGGAGAGTGCCGCCCTCAAATTAGTATAATTAAAATCACCAGCAATGACAAAAGCTTCATCCGGATACGTTGTTTGCAGCTTGCTAATAACAGTACCAAGTTCTTTCATGTCTAGCTTAGCATTAGCATCTGGGGGCACATATACTGCAGCGATTATGGTACATGTAAATTCAAGCTTGCTTTAGCTATAGCTGCTCATAGAACTGTTATGCCATTGTTTTCATGATAAAGTTGGCTTAATAACATTTTTGTAATTTGTACGTCTGGTTTCCTTAACCATTGGGAAGAATATATAGCATATAGCATAAGTATGAACACAAAGAGTTCTGTGACCTCATTACTACTAAAAAAAACCAACAAAGGATCTGAGTCCTCAGGGACAGGCACAATATGAACTTGACGAGAACTGAGTTCATTTTCACTTGGTTCGCCTCTTGGTTCACCTCTTGGTTCAGTTCAGTTCTATGGGGAGAGGAATTTGATTTGTTCTTCAGAGTGGTTTGGAGAGATGGACAGGATAAAGCCAGTAAGCTTTACAGTAAGAAGTTTGGTCATTGTAGATGCAGCGAGACATTGTAGATGCAGTAACTCCACATCTGCTATTTAGAATTGACCTCCCTGCACCCCCCACATGTCTCAGCTGTACCACTGGGTAAGACCAAACTTCTTACTGTAAAGCTTACTGGCCAGACTTTTGCATTCTGGCAGTATATGTCATGCGTGGTTTTAAGCTTGAAACAATTATCTCCTGTAACAATTGTTCCACAATTGGGCCCATATCACTTGCCTGAGTATTACCTGTTGACCAGGTTTCATCGTGTCTCTATGACTTATGGTATATATATATATATATATATATATATATATATATATATATATATATATATATATACATATATAATATATATATATACATATAGTGGTTAGCACGCGCTCCACACCTTCAGGGTCCGGGGTTCGATCTCCGCCAATGTGTGTGTGTGAGTTTGCATGTTCTCCCGTGTGGGGGGGTTTCCTCCGGTACTCGGTTTCCTCCCCAGCCCCCAAAGACATGCATGGTAGGTTGATTGGCAGCTTGGTAAATTGTCCGTAGTGTATGAATGGGAGTTTGTGTTTTATTGTGCCCTGCGATGGACTGGCACCCTGTCCAGGGTGTACCCCGCCTTGTGCCCGATGCTTCCTGGGATAGGCTCCAGGTTCCCCGCGACCCTGAAGCAGGAATAAGCGGTTGAAGATGGATGGATGGATGGATGGATGGATATATATACACACACACACACACACACAAACACAGTACATCTGGAAAGCATTCACAGCGTTTCACTTTTTCCACATTTTCTTATGTTACAGCCTTATTCCAAAATGGATTCAATTCATAATTTTCCTCAAAATTCTACAAACAATAACCCATAATGACAACGTGAAAGCGGTTTGTTTGAAATCTTTGCAAATTTATAAAAAAAAAATAAAAAAACAAAAAAAAGCCCATGTACATAAGTATTCACAGCCTTTGCTTAATACTTTGTTGAAGCACCGTTGGCACCAATTACAGCCTCAAGTCTTTTTGAGTATGATGCTACAAGCTTGGCACACCTATTTTTGGGCAGTGTCTCCCATTCTTCTTTGCAGGACCTCTCAAGCTCCATCAGGTTGGATGGGGAGCATCGGTGAACAGCCATTTTCAGATCTCTCCAGAGATGTTCAATCGGGTTCAAGGCTGGGCTCTGGCTGGGCCACACAAGGACATTCACAGCATTGTCCTGTAGCCACTCCTTTGTTATTTTGGCTGTGTGCTTAGGGTTGTTGTTCTGTTAAAAGATGAACCTTCACCCCAGTCTGAGGTCCAGAGTGCTCTGGAGCAGGTTTTCATCAAGGATGTCTCTGTACATTGCTGCATTCATCTTTCCCTCGATCCTGACTAGTCTCCCAGTTCCTGCTGCTGAAAAACATCCCCGCAGCATGATGCTGCCACCACCATGCTTCACTGTAGGGATGGAATTGGCCAGGTGATGACTGGTACTTGACATGACATGATGCTTGCCATTCAGGCCAAAGAGTTAAATCTTTGTTTCATCATGGTCTGAGAGTCCTTCAGTTGCCTTTTGGCAAACTCCAGGCAGGCGGTCATGTGCCTTTTACTGAGGAGTGGCTCCGGTCTGGCCACTATACCATACAGGCCTGATTGGTGGAGTGCTGCAGAGATGGTTGTTCTTCTGGAAGGTTCTCCTCTCTCCACAGAGACACGCTGGAGCTCTGTCAGAGTGACCATCGGGTTTTTGGTCACCTCCCTGACTAAGGCCTTTCTCTCCCGATTGGTCAGTTTCGCTGGGCATCCAGCTCTAGGAAGAGTCCTGGTGGTTCCAAACTTCTTCCATTTACAGATGATGGAGGCCACTGTGCTCATTGGGACCTTCAATGCTGCAGAAATGTTTCTGTACCCTTCCCCAGATCTGTGCCTCGATACAATCCTGTCATGGAGGTCTACGGACAATTCCTTGAACCTCATGGCTTGGTTTGTGCTCTGACATGCATTGTGAATACTTTCCAGATGCAATGTGTGTATGTGTGTATATATATATATATATATATATATATATATATATATATATATATATATATATATATATATATATATATATATATATATATATATATATATATATATATAAATAAATAAAATGTGGTGTACATATATATAAATATGTATATGTATGTATAGCCGCAAGCTGCACCTTTTGCATACCCCACCACAGGTAGCTAGTTCTCACTTGTATGCATCTCTAAAGCAACCATAGATCAACAAATGCTTGATAGTAGCTTAATGTTAAAACTGTGAAGGGTGTATGATTGGCTGATAGCCACTATGTTTTTGCCATGTCAACCTGGCAAAATCTGAGCTTTTCGTAATCCCAGCCTGTCCTTCAAATCAACCACAACCCTACTGTAAAGCTCGACTCAACCACACTCAAGCCAACCAGGATGGCCAGGAACCTTGGGGTGATTCTTGATAACAGCTTGACCTTTACAGAGCACATCTCAACAACTGCATGGTCCTGTAGGTTCATCATGTACAACATCAAGAAAATCAGACCCTAACTCACCGAACAGGCTACACAACTATAAGTCCAGGCTCTTGTTATCTCAAAACTGGACTACTGCAACTCACTACTCTCGGGCCTCTGAGCCAGCTCCATCAAACCCCTTGAAATGATTCAGAATGCAGCAGCACACATCTTCTTCAACCAGCCCAAGAGAACCCATGTCACACCCCTCTTCATCTCCCTCTACTGGCTTCCTGTGGCTGCCTAAAAAAAAACATATAAAAAAAACATAGCAAAAAAAACCAAAAACCCCTTACTCTGGCACTTACACCTTTACTCTGCACACTTTGCTTCTTCTGGGACTAAATTAATGGATCTTGTATGGTAGCACTACATGGATTATTCTCTGCATGATATCGCTTTGCTTGTATTTTCTCATTTGTAAGTCGCTTTGTATAAAAGCGTCTGCTAAATTAATAAATGTAAACATAAATATTTCTGGAATAACCTCGTCAACCTAGCCAGTAGAAATCCTCTCACAACTCATTAGCTCAACAATACAGAACAACAAATTTTAGCTTAATAAGGCCTAGACTGAGAAATAATTATTTGAATCTAACCTTGCCCCTAATTAAATCTGAAAAATTGTTATACGATTGTTGTACTGACGGAGCACATCATGACTCAAACACTCATGCATGTAACGTTTACATCTGATTAATTTACAATCAAAATTGGTGCTTGTGTTCTGTTCAGGAATGTTTGGTTCATGATGTGTACTTCTCTTGAAAAAATATAATGTAGGAGAACACAGGTGATTACAGATTACAGGTTACAGATTTTGGTCTACAGTCCCCTCTGAAATTATTGGAACAGCAAGGCCTATTCTGTTGCTTTCAATATACTTTGAAGACATTTGTGTTTGAGATCAAAAGATGAATAGGAGATGATTGATCAGAATTTCAGTTTTCATTTCCTGGGGTCTGTACCCTGAAGCCGGTATACGTGGCTAGCCAGATAAATTTCAGTTTAGCTTCTGCCAACCCTGGGTTTTAGGTACCATGAAAGTGGCCCAGCTTTTACATCATAGAAACTTACACTCCACAGCTGACCTGCTCTTCTCTTTCAAAGGGAACTCCTCATTGTGTGAGCTCCACACTGTGGGAAGCGCCCTTGTGTGTGACCGGTGTCTGAAGCTTGTATAAAATCATGCCTATTTATAGGCCTGCCGTGATCAGGTGACATGGCAATTAAGCGTGTCGCGTTAAACAGCACCTGTGAACTGTGCCGTCAGCCTTATTATCTTCACTGAGACTGCATGTCTGTTGTATGTGTAATGCCCGCAAGTAGACGCTTCATCTATTTAAAAAAATAATAAAAACTAATCTCTTACTTTTCTGTCCATTTAAAAATAGAGGGGAAAAAAGAAAAACACGAGAGAGAATTCAGGAAGTGGGTTACGCCTTGCTCCCGTTTCATCATGGGGGGACCACAAATTTTCTGTATGAAGTGTTTAGGGATGGAGCACGCCACAGCAGCCCTCGAGAGGTCTGACTGTGCGCATTGTGAATGGCTTACAATCAGGCAGCTCCTCTTGCAACTCGCTCTCTTCTCGACCAAAGGGAGGTTTCAGTGCGTCCTGGATCTGGGCGGTCCTGGGCATCTCATACAGATCTGAAAGAGGAGCCGGAGATGAGTGCTGTTCTATCTCTTGCTCTGTCTTCCGGGTCTGGCTTTCCACCAGACTTTGGAGCTTGCATCGTGACTCCTCCATCCGCTATGAAAAGCCCAAACACTCTCTGATTCTGAGGGGCCAGTAAGGAGTGCCATTGCACCAAAGACAGAGAGTAGCTCTAAAGCATATAAAGAGCTGCTTGAAGTAATTACTAGGGCAGTTGAAAAATGAAATCTAGACTGGCGCGGGGAAGAAGAAGTGGATCGTAGCAGGCTGGATGAGTACTTCCTCCCCAGAGACAATAAATCTCCCTCACACAGGGGAAAACTCCCCTTTTTCCAGAAGTGTATGATGAAATATATTGCTTCTGGGGAAAACTATATACTAGTCATGTTTATAACCCTGAGTTGTCTGATTATTTTGCCATCATGGGGAGTGAACAGCCCGGCTATTTAGCTATGCCAAAGGTGGAGGAGGCACGTGCTCGGATCGGACAGACTCGGACAGACATGAGGAGTCGTTAAACAAAACAGCAAACGGTGGTATTCAGCCAGTTCCTTCCCCGTCTTGTGGAGTTTGCCCAGGCATCCATGAGTGGAGCCTGGGCCAGTACTAGTGTGAGGAAGGCACAGAAGGCAAGTATGGTGGCCCACCTCCCCCCATGGAGAGCCAGGAAGACTGGGCAGCCACAGTCACAGCCTGCTAAGAGGTCTGACCCATAAGATCCTGATTGGAATTACCATAACGGCCGCCAAGAAGTGGTCCTGATGGGACACGAAGGGACATATCAGAGGACATGAAGTTGTTAGGGCAGATAGCCCCTAGTGCTACTGTAGGGCCTCCCCTAGCCAAGGCCATCCCAAGTTTTCAGGCTTCTCTGGTCAGCGAGCTGTCACAGGGCAATGAAAATCTGATGCTTTCCTTCCAACAGAATTTGGAACAGTTAGCATTGCTAAAAGACCATCTAGCAGCATGGAAACTACTGCCAAATATGTCTCCATGAGTCCTGTCTACCATAGAAAAGGGTTACCGGGTCCAGTTCAGAGCTTCACCCCCCGGTTCAGAGGTGTGCTCACCACAGTAGTCAGCACAGAGCAGAGCCCGATGTTAGCACTGGAAGTAAGAGCCCTCTTAGACAAAGGGGCTATAGTACATAATAATAATAATAATAATAATAATAATAATAATAATAATAATAATAATAATAATAATAATAATAATTGAAAGTAGAGATCAGCAGTCAAATGTAATTTTTAAAAACGTATGTCTTGAGTTGAGCTTTAAAAATGGCAAAGGTCTGAGCTTCCCTAAGTTCAAGAGGAAGAGAGTTTCATAGATTTTGTCTTCCATAGATTTTAATCTGGTTTATGGAACAGTTAACAAATTACATTGTGAGGAGCGCAGCCTGCGATTTGGGTTATAAGGAATTAATAAAGCAGATATGTAATTAGGAGACAAGCCACTTTAACAGTGCTCTGAACAAAAGAATCAAATGTAAGGCCGGTATCAAAAATTACTCCAAGGTTCCTCATTTTACTTTGAGTCTCTAGAACAAATCCATCACCAAATAAAAACAGTGGACCAGCTTTGAGAATTTGCAGATGATGTTTTACCGCTATTCAGGCACTGAAAATGATTATAGAATATTGCAGTCAGATAGAAAACAAACATCAAGGTTTTCACCAGATTTTGAGTGAATGTAAATTTGGCTATCGTCAGCATAAAAGTGATAATGGAGTGATACATGTACCCCATTCCTTTAGGGAGGAAGCTTTTTACAGCCGTTATTTCCTGGTCCACAATAAAGCCAATTTTAGATTTGTGTCATCTGAACCGTACGCTTCAGACATACAGGTTCAAGATGCTGATGCTCAAACTTATCATTTCACAGATTCAGTTTGAGGACTGGTTTATGACTATAGATACCATGCATACCAATATCGGGGCTACCAATATTCTTCCCTTCAGGCTAGCTTTATTCCATCGCACCTTCACAAAGAGCGTGGATGCTTGTATTTTTCTTATTTGTAAGTCGCTTTGGATAAAAGCGTCTGCTAAGTGAATAAATGTAAATAAATGGTGTTTGTGGACAATGTGCAAGGCAGTGTAGACAAGTGTATGATTTGTTTGTCAGTCCATGAGATGCGTGGGTTATGTTGCTCCAACCAGGGGAGATCTAGGATGACAGGATTTCTGGCAGAGCCTGTAACATTGAGGACTATGGTCTTTCTGTGGAGTGTGCTCATTTAAAGGGTTGAGGCTCAGTGTAGTGTGAGATGATCCCTGTCCTGATTGGGGCTCCATCAATGGCTTGGATCTTCCGTGGCTGTAGTAATGGATGAACATTGATGTTGAACTGGTTCACTGTCTCTTGATCGATGAAATTCCCCACCACTCTGGAGTCAATCAGTGCTTCTAGGACCAAAGACACCCCGGAGTATTCAACCATGACTAGTAGAACGAATGCTAGCTGAAAGAATAACTGAGATGGACTCACCCTTTGAGAGTGAGGTTTGGAGTACTCACTCTCCCCGGTGTCCCAACAAGACTTGAGAGAGTACTGCCAGATGAAATGGTTCCCTTTTCCTCAGTTAAAGCAGCAAAACTATCATTGGCAGCTCTTGCTCTCTTTCTCACTTAGCCGCTACAGCTGCCAGTTGCGGTGAAAAAACAAAAAAAAAGGGGAGGAAAAAAAAGGAAAGGGGCTACTTTCTTAGCAAAGGAAAAAGAAGGAGGGGGGGGGGAGGAGTTGGTCAGCTCAGCAGGAAAAAAAAACCAGGTGGGAGTGGGTTGTTTTTTTTTTGGCCTCCTCCTGCTTCCTGGGGGGGGGAGGGGGGTTGGTTAAAAAAAAAAGGAAAACAGTTAAGTCCATTGTGAAACACTGTCTTTAGAGCTGGTTCATTCTACTCACTCCTTGCAGCAATGGTCCGGAACTCAAGCACATATTCTGCAACACGTCCAACTCCCCACCCTGCTGAGAGAGGAAATCTGCCACAACCATCTGTGCCACCAGCCTGTGGACCACCTTGAATTAAATGGCTGAAGTGGCAGATACCAATGAGTAATCCATGCATTGGCATCCTTAATGCAGTGGAGCCACTGGAGTGGTCTGAATATAGGGTCAAGGTCTGTACAACAGATGCCCAGACACTCTTTCATGCAGTACTTTGTCTCTTGCACAGAGAGCTTGTGGCCAATGTACAGCATGGTGTGCTCCTCCCCCTCCACCACCTGGGACAAACACAGCCCACAACCCCCTGTCTGACACATCTATCTGTAAAGTAAAATGGAGAGGGAAGTCAGGAGAATGCAACTGTGGTTCACCACAGAGTGCAGCTTTTACCTGAGTCAAAGCCTGCTGGTAAAGCTCCATCCATTGGACTGGATCTGGTGCTCCCTTTTTAGTGAGATCAGTCAGCGGGCTGGTAACATGCGAATAATTAGGCACCAACTCCTGTCTCACCTCCTTTTTGGTTTTGGGTCATGGGTAGGCCGCAATTTCTGCTGTCAATTTGGGGATGCACCAGCCCATGATCCATGTGGAAGCCCAGATACCATACTTCCACCTGTCCAATCACACACTTGAGTTCTTCCCGAACCACTTTTTTTGTGTTTGGGCAGAGGATAAGGGTGATTGCGTACTGACACACCTGTGGTTGTTGCTATGTGGTGCTCTTTGAGATTATTGTGACTGGGTAGAGGCAAGAAAACATCGGAAAACTCCTTCAATTTAGCAACATCCGTGATTTGGGACTAAGAGATAGCCTCAATAAGGGGCCACGGTGGATTGAGCCTTGTTTTAGATTCACCTCTGGTCCTAGCTCCTCCTTCTCTGGAATAACTGTTTCCAAAGCAACAGGAGCCATCTCCCTCCACGGTTTAAGGAGGTTAACATGAGGTACCTGCAGTGCCCTACTTCTATCCATTCGCCTTAACTCATAGTTGACATCCCCAAACTGCCGTGTGACTTCAAAGGGTCATTTCCACTTGCCAAGTAATTTTGAGCTTGACATGAGTAGCAAAATGTGTAGTTTATCTCCTGGTGCTATCTCTCTCATAGCCAAGTATGAGATGTCCTTGTGCAGTTCGATCTAATAGCCCAACGAGATCCATGACAATCCTTTTGATGGGACAATGGTACGGTGAGTGCAATGGTACTTTTGGGGTGGTAGGAGGATTCACCAGCTGGCATTTGCAACATACCACTCACCACCTGTGAACATCTCCATGAATGCCCAGCCAATTGAAGTGGGCCATGAGAGGGTTCAGTGTTTTAACTTGACCTAAGTGCCCCAACATCGGCCTGGCATAACAATTCCCGTCAGCTCTTTGGAACCAACAATTAGGTCATTTTTCCTGGTATTGAGTGCCCTGCATCACTCAATATAACCATCCTTTATAATCAAAAAATAGATGTTGGTGAGCGCAAGATTAGGCTGAATCTGTTGATCATCGATGGTCATAGGCATGCCTCAGAGTCTTTAATGGTGCTGTTCAGGGGTGCAGCCAACACATTGCAAAATCACCCATTTCAGATCTGGGTACTCCAGCATGTTGGTGACCAGCAGCTGATAGGCTGTGGGATTCTCCAGTCAGGATTGGCAACAGGCGGACTGATCAGTGAGCAACAGGCTAGCCCCTCATAGCACTCATACAACTCCAAAAAGGCTTCAGGGTCATCCTGTGATTCCATTTTAGCTAAGGTGATGTGGGGCTAGAATACCCACCTGCTGGACCCTAGGGCACCTGCCAATCCGCAACCTGGGCATTGAGCAGGTCTTTGATGTGCTGTGCCTGATCGCAGCACAGCTGGAGGAGGGCCTGATGCTGGGTGTTTCTTGATGTTGATGACCACTCTCTCTCTCTCTCTCTCTCTCTCTCTCTCTCTCTCTCTCTTCTCTCTCTCTCTCTCTCTCTTGTATCCTCTCCTCGGCTCACTGCAAAAGAACACACTCATTAGCACAATTCCCACAGGTGTGCATTCCTTACCACTCACCTTCTCCAGCTCAGCATGCTCTCACTTCCACAGTATTTTTTTAATGTATTTGTTAGGATAGTGTTGAAGCAACATAGGCAGCTTTCCAGTAATTCAGCAATCTAGATACTTAATGTGCATGCCAGAGGTGACAGTGCCAAGCTTACATCAAAGATTGTTCACAACCTTTAGTCTTTTAGTTATTATTGTGGTACTGCAGAACCTGCTTCTGGATTTCTAGTTCCTCTGCAGTTTGTGGTTCCTGAAAGGATTGTTTCAGTTGCAGAACTTGCACTTATTTGGCAGCATAGTTTACATTTTAACATTCATTTAGAAGGCAAGACATGTCTGCCACTGCTGCTTCTGCGGTGGACATTTCTGTGGACAGGTTGATTGCAGCAGTTCATTGTCATGAGTCCCCCTTTGTGCAACGCGCTGTGGAGCATGTGAGCGCACGTGCACGAGCAGGTGCGCGAGCACCTGCTTTTCCCGTGTGGATAATAGTGACATTTCAACACGTGCATTTGTTTATGTTTCTGTTATGTCTCCTCCATGTCCTGTCATTGGTTGTGGTGTCACATGTGTCTGTATTGCCCTCAGCTGTTAGCAGTTACAAGGCTGATCATGTCGGCATATATACCGCGTGCCTCCCAACACTCAACGCGGAATATTAGATATTAATTAGATATTGATTAGATGATTTAGATGTAGATGTGTTTCATTGTAAATGTCATAGTAATAGTCATAACCCATGTCATAGTTCATGTTTAGGTTTGTTTGTTTATTTTCACACTGGTTTCTCCGCTACCAGCCCCTCGCTGTTGTTTCATGTTTTGTATCTCGACCATGTTTTCCGTGACCACGACCTTGATTCCTGCCTAGCCCTGTGTATGCCTGTTTGCCAATCACCTGACCTCTTGCATGTTTTGGATTACATTTCTGGATCACGTTTTGGATTTAGCTGCCTGTGTTTCTCAATAAAGAAAACCGTTCCAACTGCGCTTGCATCCGTCCTATCTTCCCTTATGTCACGATACGTGACATTCATCTTATAACGAGTGATAAAGAGAAGCCAGTGCTGTGAGGCAGAGATAAAAACTCGAGTCTGAAACTTAGACTTGAGTCAAAAAATTTACTTACGTCTTGTCTTGGCCTCATGAACAGCTGACTCGAGATTTGACTTGGTGCCAGAGCTCAGCCCAGTCGGGACGCAAATTCCCAACAGCCCACACGAGCGCACATGCGCGAGAGATCACCAGAATACTGATGAATAACACCTGGGGTCGGCTTTCCTGGAGCCACAAGTATTTAAGAAGCCACACTCCGAATTCACGGCGCAAAGTATATGCTTCTTAACATTTGTTAGCCGCGATACCAAGCTCTCTACGATTCCCACGACTTCCTGGTTTACCTCGAATCTCTGCCTGCCTTTGACTGCGCTTTCGGATCACCCGCCTTGCTCACACTTCTGCTGGTCTACCTCGACTCTCTGCCTGCCTTTGACTACGCTTTCGGATCACCCGCCTTGCTAACGCTTCTGCTGGTTTACCTCGACTCTCTGATTGTTTCTCACCACGTCTCTGGAATATCCTGCATCACACTCGCGCCGCGTTCTCTGTCAGCATCCACCTGCTCCCGCGCCTGTGTCCTCCCCACCGCCTGACACTTGGACTTGAAGACAGAGACGTCAAATCATTTTGGTTTGGCATTCCCGATTATGCTCTCTCTTTACTACCCCACATGACAACATCAAACACCACATTTTTCTAATCATTCCTCATTTATCAGTATGTGCTGCAGCAGCAAATATCACAACAATTCATCTCTAAACACATCAAGCTGTCACGTATCCGGAAACTCGGGACTCCATGTCCCATCAGCCACTGCACTACACCACCTGACCACATGCACCTGACTCACGTTTTTGTTAATGAGCACCACTGTGTATATATATAGTCTTTGTCTGCACTCTTTCGGGGTCTTTCGTTGTTATAGACTCACGTCACTTCTGTCTCCGTGTTTGTTTCTTGCCACAGTGTTATGCCCAGTTGTCCTAGTGTTTTTGTTTCGTTATTCATGTGTTTAAAATAAATGTTTAAAAAATCTGCAATTGCTTCGGCCTCAACTCGCCAGACGTGACAGAACGAAAGACCGTGACTACGAAGCAGTAGATTTTTTATTTATTTTATTTTTTTTCGGATACGGCAGTTTGCTCCCACCCTCCCTCCCCGATGGGTGTCATGGATTCCCCTCTGTTCGCGGACCTCAGGGATTCCCCGCTGTTCAGCTACCTCAGAGTCGCGCAGCCGGCGAGTCCTGTGAAGGACGTCTCTCCGCCGCCCGCTATGTGTGTGAGGACGCTCCGGCTCCGTGAGGACTCATGAATTCACCTCTGTTCGCGGACCTCAGGGATTCCCCGCTGTTCAGCTACCTTAAGGTGCCTCAGCCTTCCTGTTCAGCCGAGTCGGCGCTGCCGGCCTTCCTGCTGCGTGGACGTGGCTGCCGCCTTCCTGCTCGGCTGTGGACGTCGCTCGGCCTTCCTGCTCGGCTGTGGACGTCGCTCGGCCTTCCTGCTCGGCTGTGGACGTCGCTCGGCCTTCCTGCTCAGCTGAGGTCGTCGTCGGCCTTCCTGCTCGGCTGCGGTCGTCTCTTGCCATCCTGCTGCGCTGAGGACGCCACTTTGCCTCCACTTCCGCTGGAAACGCTCGCTCCTTTCCCTCGCTCCGCTCAGTGGGTCGCTCCCCTTCCTGCTCCACGGAGGTCTCCGTTCCCCCCTCATGCTCCCAGGCGTCGTTCCTCCCTTGGGCCTCGGAACCGAATCTCTCCCTGGCCTCGTGAGAAAACCTCGCTCCCCGGAGCCTGCGGAGAAACCCTCGCTCCCCCGGGAGCCTCGCGGAGACCTCGCTCCCCCGTGTGCCTCGCGGAGACCCTCGCTCCCCCGTGTGCCTCACGGAGACCCTCGCTCCCCCGTGCGCCTGCTCAGCGCCTTACACCCCGACCTCGCGGTGAGGCATGCTCCGCTCTCCTGTCCCATGGGGATGTCGCCCCTCTTTCATGCTTTGCCAAAGGCTTCCCCGCGCTTCCTTGTGGCGGGGTGGAAGCTGCTCGGCCCCCTGGTTCTGCTGGGGACTTTTGGCCCGAGGAAGGCGGGGACCCCGGGAGGGGGGGCCCTTGAATTTTGGGCGCTCAGGAGTAGCGCCCCTTGGAGGGGGATCTGTCACGTATCCCGAAACTTCGGGACTCCATGTCCCATCAGCCACTGCACTACACCACCTGACCACATGCACCTACTCAGCGTTTTTGTTAATGAGCACCAATGTGTATATATAGTCTTTGTCTGCACTCTTTCGGGGTCTTTCGTTGTTATAGACTCACGTCACTTCTGTCTCCGTGTTTGTTTCTTGCCACAGTGTTATGCCCAGTTGTCCTAGTGTTTTTGTTTCGTTATTCGTGTGTTTAAAATAAATGTTTAAAAAATCTGCAATTGCTTCGGCCTCAACTCGCCAGACGTGACACAAGCCAGCATTATTATATACACACTTGACACATCTGAAGGCGTGTGTTCATCACCCATTGGAAAAGTGTTGTTATATAAATGAACAACAAACAATGACAATATATAGCCAAGTCTTAAATTGTGATTAATCTCCATGTCATTTAAATTGAAAAGTAATCAATTAATCCAAAGGGAAGCTGCAGTGTTACACAGCTGTCAAGGGCTTGCTTGCTGTCCTTTTTCATGAAGTTATAAATGTTTCCATGTCCTTTTCATGCCCTACACCCCCAAGTATTAGCTACCATATTCATATAATATCCAAGTTTACCAAGTTAAATTGCATCTATATTCAATTCAATTCAGTTAAATTTTATTTGTATAACGCTTTTTACAATAGACATTGTCTCAAAGCAGCTTTACAGAAATAGAAACATGGTATACAGATAATGAAGGTGTGAATTTATCCCAACTGAGCAAGCCACTGAGTGATGACGGTGGCAAGGAAAAACTCCCTAAGATGTTTTAAGAGGAAGAAACCTTGAGAGGAACCCGACTCGAGGAATCCATCCTCATCTGGGTAACAACAGCTAGTGTGAAAAAGTTCATTATGGATTTATAAGAAGTCTGTAAGGTCTTAGGAGCAGCCGTAGTCCCAGCAGTCTGGAATTGGAGAAGATTTGAGCTCCATCCAGAGGCAGAAAGGATCTGGATCTCTAGTATCTCCATAAATTCGTGTGGGGCTCGGCAAAAGAAGAGAGGGAGAAAAAAGATTATTATGACTGCGAAGTTGTAAAATAGAATCTAGTCAGGGTAGGCTTGAGTAAACAAATACGTTTTAAGCCTAGACTTAAACACCGAGACTGTGTCTGAGTCCCGAACACTAATAGTAAGAATGTTCCATAACTGTGGGGCTCTATAAGCGAAGGCTCTTCCCCCTGCTGTAGCCTTCACTATTCGAGGTACCGTCAAATAATCTGCATCTTTTGGTCTAAGTAGGCGTGGTGGATCATATAAAACCAAAAGGTCGCTTAGATATTGTGGCGTGAGAGCGTTTAGTGCTTTATAGGTTAATAAAAGTATTTTATAGTTAATGCAAGATTTTACTGGGAGCTAATGCAGTATTGATAATATTGGTGATATGGTCGTATCTTCTAGTTCTAGTTAGGACTCTAGCAGCTGCATTCTGGACTAACTGGAGTTTATTTATATTCTTACTGGAACATCCAGACAGTAAGGCATTACAGTAATCTAATCTAGAGGTGACGAATGCAGGAACCAGTATTTCCACATCATGTAGTGACAATATGTTTCTTATCTTATAAATATTTCTGAGATGAAAGAAAGCTATCCTATTAATATTATCTACATGAGCATCAAATGATAGGCTGGAGTCAAAAATCACTCCAAGGTCTTTAACTGCTGTACATGATGAAACAGAAAGACCATCCAGAGTTAATGTGTAATCAGAAAGTTTATTTCTAGCTACACATGGGCCTAATAAACATATTTCTGTTTTATCAGAATTAAGTAAAGGGAAGCTAGTTAACATCCAACGTCTAATGTCTTTTATACAATCCTCAACTTTACTAAGCTTCTGTCTGTCCGCTGGCTTCTCTGAAACATACAACTGTGTATCATCAGCATAACAGTGGAAGCTAATTCCATGTTTACGAATAATTTCTCCTAGGGGTAGCATATATAAAGTAAAAGCAGTGGGCCTAAAATAGAACCCTGAGGAACTTCAAAAGTAACCTCAGTACGCATGGAGAAATCACCATTTACATCTACAAACTGATAACGATCAGTCAAATAAGACCTGAGCCAGGAGAGGACTGTATTAATACCAACAACATTTTCTAATCTATCAAGGAGAATAGTGTGATCTATAGTATCAAAAGCTGCACTAAGGTCGAGTAACACAAGCAGCGAGACACAACCCTGATCAGAGGTCAGTAGAAGGTCATTTACTACTTTAACTAAAGCTGTCTCTGTGCTATGATGAGGTCTAAATCCTGACTGATACATTTCATGAATGTTATTCCTATCTCAGTACAAGCATAACTGCTTTGCTACAAAATTTTCTAAAATCTTCTAAAATCTGATATTGCTACATTGTCATCTATTGGGTTTGTTACAGAATTGTCCGGTTTTAATTTAATGGCCTGTATTTCACATCTAATATTTTCAACCTTATCAATGAAAAATTTCATGAAATCTTCACTGCTATGTAATGATTGAGTGTTTCTCTCTGTTGTGGTTTTATTCCTAGTTAATTTTGCTACTGTGTTGAAAACTAATCTAGAATTGTTTTTGTTATCTCCTATTAAGGTGGAGAAATAGATTTTTCTAGCATCGGCAAGAGATTTCCTATATTTCAGTAGGCTCTCCTTCCATGCTGTTTGAAATATCACCAGTTTGGTTTGACGCCATTTACATTCTAATTGTCGAGATGTCTGTTTTAAGGTTCCTGTTTGATCGTTATACCAGAGTGCAAATTTTTTCTCTCTAATTATTTTTCTTTTGAATGGAGCCACTCTATCTATCGTGTAGTGGAGTGTTGACTCCAAGCTTTCAGTCGCCTGATCGAGTTCTATGGGATCTACGGTAATTCAAATCTGATTGATGTTTCTGCAAGGTTATTTATGAAGCTCGGTGCAGTAGCTGATGTGTAGGTACGTTTTTTGCGGTAGCGAGGCGAGGTGCAAATATTATTATCAGTATGTATTATGAATGAGATAAGATAATGGTCTGAGACAACTTCAGACTGTGGAAAAATTACAATATTTTCTATACTTAATCCGTATGTTAGTATGAGGTCAAGAGTGTGACCACCATTATGAGTGGGCCCAATTACGTTCTGATTAATCCCTACTGAATCTAAGATGGACACAACCGCTGTTCTTAGAGGGTCTTCCAGGTTATCAAAATGAATATTAAAATCTCCGACGAATAATGCTTTATCTACAGACACAACCAGGTTTGAGACAAAGTCTGAAAATTCACTAAGAAATTCAGTATATGGCCCTGAGGGTCTGTAAATAATTATTAGAGCAATTTACTTATGTTTTTGTGGCTACATAAGTTATACTGGAATAAAGAATTTCAAAAGAATTAAATTTATGCTTAGGTTTTTGTGTGACGACTAGATTTTTTCTATGGATGAGACCAACACCTCCTCCTCTACCAGTTGAATTTATGTTAATTCGGTTATGAAGACAGACTTTCTGAGATTTTCTATATATTTGTAAAACTAAGGGAACAGACACAGTCTCTATAGTATGCATTACCGTTGCCAGACTATTAATTGAACATTGATTATACACAGGGATTTTGTTACCACCAGTTCTCACTGGAAGACTACCTTACCCATCACTGCTTGAGAATTACAGCCATCTACGGCAACTCAAACAGCTCAAAATACTCAGGTTTCTTTTCTCATGGTGACAGTCTCTGCAATTCGAATTATATAAATCACCCTCCAAAGGGTACTTTGAAGGAAGTGTAATCAAGTTAGTCATACTGTAATATTGCTTCACACTGAACTTCCAATAAAAATGACTTAAAGTTTGAGTTCCGATTGACCATTCTTAATAGTTTGAAAGTAAGATTTTTGATTATGAATAAAAAGTAAATCAATGATTTAAGTAAAACCTTGTGTGCTTTATTAGACAAGACATTATGTAGATGTAATCTGTTTTAATTTTTCAAAAAGGTTTTAGCCTCATTCACTGTTAATTACAACAACTAGTTGAAAGAACTATTGCTAAAAATAGAACAAAGACTTGAGACTTGAATTGGACTTGGACCTCAGGGATTACTAACATGTCTGCCATGAGGTATAGTAGCAGAGATACATCCTGAAGAGTGTGCAATTAGTGCAAGTCATTGATCTGTGTGTGTGTGTGTGTGTGTGTCTGTGTGTGTGTGTGTGTGTGTGTGTGTGTGTGTGTGTGTGGGTTTTTAGATGAGGTCTGGTTTTCTGATGGCTCCTTGGCAGACAGGTCAAAGTTTAGTGATCCAGGACTCCTCCCCCTACCGGACACAGCCACAGGTCTGGACTGGTCCCATCTTGTCGATGTTGCTCAAGCCTTTGAAGGTAGGCACAGAAGTATAAATGTTTGTAGAAAAATCTAGAAAGTAACTGCAGTTTACTTTAGTAATAACTGTAGTGGTAGTAAAATTCACAGCATAGTTTCAGTTTGCAGGTTAGTTTTTGGATACAAAAATAAAAAACCTATAAATGACAATCAGAGAATACTCTGTATAGGTTCTTTTTAGGCTGTTAAAAAAAAATCCCTGCAAGATACTGGGAAGGTTAGTTTTTGGTTACAAAAAAAACATAACCTGCAAAGAACATTATTATTTGGTTCCCAAAAAAATAACCAAACGAGAACCATATGCTAAGGTTAGGGGAACATTCTGTGTTTGCTTGGATAAACTCTACAATGCAGAGTTGAACTGAAGATTTCACTTCTGGCTTGGGGATGACTTTGACCGAGTGATTGTGATACATTTGCAAAGCAAAAGCTGTTAACAGTGCAGCAGCTAGGGTATTATGTCAGACAGTCTTGAGGTAGGGGGTAAGCACATTGTTTCTAATGTTTTGTAATACAATTTATGAGCGTCTGCTAAATAAAAATTTCCTCATTTGTCGATGCTTCCCCAAGTTGTTATCTAAATTATCTTATATTCAAATCTCTTTGTAAACAATGTGTCCAAACAACACAAACATGATGCACATCCCCTGATTTGATTACTGAATGGATCATTAACAAAATTTACATAAGAATTACATAGTGTTAAAATTAAGGCGAAACACAGCAGGCAAAAAAGCTATTTTTGTGCATACAGGTAAATTTTCAGATTTTGGTATATTTTGCTTTTTTAATATGTCTTATTTAAAACGGATACCATAAAATTACAAAGATTTACATTAAAATGTTTATTTGTAGGCATTTGGTGCTCTTACATCTGTCTATTTCACCCGAACTTTGACTTAAGTTAGCATTTTTCATCCAGATATATCTCAGTGATCTGTATGCAAAAACAACAAGTGTTTGGTATTGTTGGAAAGCTCATTTCCTCTAAATATGGTTATATAATATAATTTTCTTTTTAAGAGCTCAACAATATTGATAAACTATAGGCCAACCTAAACCAGACTTCAATATATTAAAAAGAGATGAGGAAAACACTGATATTCTGTGCAAAATTCATTAAAAACAGATGTAAGCAGCTATCCATAGATTGAATAAGTTAGGAAAGTATGTGTAAAAACACTTTGCTTGCGAGAATGAGAAAACAAGCATTTATGAGACATAAAATACATGCGATAGGAATATCTCCTTTGCTCTCTATAGTATAATTCACACAAAGAAGTCACATACAGTTTATATATGGGGCGGCTGTGGCTCAGGTGGTAGACCGGGTTGTCCACTAATCGTAGGATTGGCAGTTCGATTCCAGGCCCACATGACTCCGCATGCAAGACACTGAACCCCAAGTTGCTCCCGAAGGCAAGTTAGCGCCTTGCATGACAGCTCTGCTACCCTGTGTGTGTGAATGGGTGAATGAGACACAGTGTAAAGCGCTTTGGATAATATAGTCCATTCCGTTGTAGAGCTTTGGGGGAAATGTTAATAAGCATTGTTATAATAAGCTTTGAAAACAACCATAACATGAAATCAGTCACTGCTGACTTTTTATTTGACAGAATAACAAAAATAATATAATAATGTTGTTTTTATTACTATTAATTAACTCGTTATTGGGTCTACATTTTACACACCAAAAACATCACAATTCCAGTCCTTTTGCAAACCGCCACTTTGCACCACCTGGTGGCAATTTTGCAAATGACTTTCACATGTGACTAGTTTTTATTTACCACCGCTGTAAAAGACATTCTGGTTGACTACCTACTGTATGTGACCTATTTGTGCTGATGTTCCTTTGTTTTGGGCACAAAAAAAATCTACCATGGCCTGTAAGTATGGAGACCAATAACCAATATGGATGACCATGTACCAAACGCCATTTTGACTTATCCACTTTAGCAACAGATAATATAGGAGTATTACAGTAACTAGTTATCTCAACAACACTCCTGTTTGGACTAGTCCTTTAATTGTTTTTCGAATACCTTGCTCAGCATCAAGGCAAACTCCTGCTCCAAATCCTAACCAAGCTAACAGATTTAACTAAGCCCACATCAGTGTCATGGTAAATGGTAAATGTGCACATATATAGCGCTTTTATCCAAAGCGCTTTACACTGTGTCTCATTCACCCATTCACACATGCAAGGCGCTAGCTTGCCATCGGGAGCAACTTGGGGTTCAGTGTCTTGCCCAAAGACACTTCGGCATGTGGAGTCATCCGGGCCAACCCTACGATTAGTGGACAACCCACTCTACCAACTGCACCACAGCCGCCGTGTCATGTTGGGACCACAATTCAGTTGGTACCTGCCTTTCCATTTCGTTCAGCTTCTCAGTTGTTTTAGTTGCTGCAGGTGTTTATCATTTGCATTTGTGTTTTCTTATTGATCACCACCTCTTTGTGGGATTCCCGTCATAATAGTTGTGCACAGAATATTAATGAGTGATTTGTCGGCTGAGAGGAAGATTAAAGAATGCTCTGTGGCTTGCCACTCACCTCTTTCCCCTTCTTTCATCATTTTTTCACTCCCATCCTTGTCCCACATAAAGAGTCACATGTGGAACTGCATTGGGAATCTGAAACCAACTATCAATGAATTCACAATCATCAATTTGCATAACCATTCCCTGATTTCCTATCACCAGTTTCCTTCAACATGTACTACAACATTTATTATCAGGAACTGACCCCTGGGTGGTGCATATACAAGTGGTCTTGAAAATATTCAATTTGTTTGTCTTCTTTTTCAGTACTTTTCTTGCTTGTTTCATGCTTTTCCACAAGTTTTCTAGTTTTTGAACAGTGTCAATACCTCTTGCTCTTTTTAATTCATCATCAATGTTTCCATTTCATCACAAAACACATCAAATGTCCCTCCTTTTGGCCACTTTGTGTTCATGTGTTTTTTTTTTTTTTTTTACTTTTTCCTCACTTTTTGGAAAATGGTGCTTGGAGCTTAATATTTCTGCAGGTGTCTGTGCCATTGTTATTCCCCGTATTCCCCGTCCACCTACTGCCCACCTTCTCAGGGATGGTTCTTCCACACATTCAGGAATAAATGTTACTATAATTTGTTTTAATGTCTGTCCTCTTCTTGTCTCTTAGTAAATCCTAGTATTGATTCTCTCTCCTATTCCTCTAGTTTCGTGTAAAATATAGGTTATCTTTTGTTATCTATCTTTTGTTAACTATTACTACATCTTGTAAAGCAACTTCCCTTTTCTTTCCTTATTTAAAGAATAAAAATCTTTTTTATTCTATTTCCCCCTAATAATTTTTCTTGTGTTACCCACTTATGCCCATATTCAGTGTGTCTGTAAACAATAAACAACAATCATTTGATCCAGATCACAACGGCAGCAATGTCCGTAATATCTACAAAACCAATGTCTTTATTTCTACAATCGTTTTCTTCAATATATAGCCTGGGATTCATACATTCACACTGTCTCCAGAACCAACACTTAGTCTCCTTATGTATGGTGCTCATTCTCTCACAGTTTGTCTCCTTATTTAAAGAGATTAGACTTATTTTTAACACTTATCAACACTGACTTACACACACACACACAGTTTTTTCTATTCTACACTTCTCTTGAATGACCTGCTAATTCAGCTCTTTTCCCTATACATATCCTCAAAAGTGATATGTGCAGGATTTTTGCCTAACAATGCAGCCCTTTTGCTGATACACTTCCTCAACATGGTGAAAAGTGGTATCCATAGTTTTAAGTGTGCTATCCATCAAGGCCCACTTAATCAGTAAACACAGATTTTCTGCATGCAATTATTCTTTTTGAGATCAAAGCCCCTTCTCTCAATCTGGATAATTTAATTTGGAGAAGTGTTCTTACATTATAGAACTCTTTAGATCTTGGTAATATGATACCATATGCCTCAATAACAAAGGGAACACCAGATACTAGATGTGAGAGGTTTAAATAAGCCAGGTTCCACCTGCACTCCCTAAGCAGGTTCTAATCACTGCCACCTAATCTTGAACACCTGATTCAAATAATATGAATTTGAAGGTGTGATAAATGTAGGTGTACTTACTTTTGTTCATGTTACTGATCTGTTTTCTTTTTTTACTGATCTGTTTTCTTTTTTTTGTTAATTTAAACTGTGAAAATTACTACAAAATGTCAATTTATGTCAGCTGATAGAATGTAACACCTTTATTAATAGGCACAGTTTCACAGAGGATCAAAAGTTTGCTTGTCCAAATGTGTAAAAAAAAAAAAAAAAAAAAAAAAAAATATATATATATATATATATATATATATATATATATATATATATATATATATATATATATCACAAAAGTGAGTACACCCTTCACATTTTTGTAAATATTTTATTAGAGCTTTTCATGTGACAGCACTGAAGAAATGACACCAATGTACATCTGGTATAATAATCAAAATAACTCAACACACAGCCATTAATGTCTAAATCGCTGGCAACAAAACTGAGAACACCCCTATGTGAAAATGTTCAAACTGGGTCCAAAGTGTCAATATTTTCAAACTGTTTGTGGGCTTTCTTGTGCATCATCTTTAGAACAGGCTTCCTTCTGGGACGACAGCCTTGCAGACCAATTTGATGCAGTGTGCATTGTGTTCCAGCTAAAGTTACATCTACCGTGAACACAGGTACATCTAAAACAGTGAATAAAAAAGAAAACATACACATTTACACCGGCGAGAGCAAGGATTCTAGATAGTGACCGCCGCGAAAGTTCAGGTGATGTTGAAACCGAAACCGAAACTGATAGTGACACAAACTCTCCTGATTCAGACCCTGATCTGTCTTCATCTTCAGCATCAGCCAGTGCGACTGACACTGCAGGGGTTTGGAGTCATAACCTGACCATCTCTGTGTATTCATGAAAACGCTACCTGCTGGTCTGAATATCACCAGAAACTTCACTTTTGGCGTTAAAATGCATTTATTTATTTATTATTCACTTGCATTTATTCAAAGGCATTGACCACGCTGATGCTCATATGGTACTTCTAAGTGAGTAGAAGGATTTTAGCGAGCATTTTTTTCATAATTTCTCTAGTTAAGAATTGTGCTCTTAGTTCAGTAAAAACACTGAACTGCTTAATTTTCAAAGTAATATTACATAAATACATTATTATAAGTTGTTTCAAGGCCTAAAAATGTTCAAATTAAAATGTTGATTTTGGCTCAGGAACTCAGGGTTAGCGTGCTGTTTCTCTGGGGATATAGGGTTATGGGACATAATACTGTGGGAACTTAGGGGTAAGAGGGTTAATGGCTGTGTGTTGAGTTATTTTGAGGGGACAGCAAATTTACACTGTTACACAAGCTGTACACTCAATACTTTACATTGTAGCAAAGTGTCATTTCCATTTCTTCAGAGTTGTCACATGAAAAAATATAATCAAATATTTACAAAAATGTGAGGGGTGTACTCACTTTTGTGAGATACTATATATATGTATATATTCATTTTATATATCCATCATGATGACTGTATATACAATGCTTTGGGATACGAAATCATACTGCATCTGTTTCTCTGACAAGTGAGCCAATAATGAGGGTAGATATCACAGAGATTGATAGTCTAACACAAGTCTATGACATATTTGGGTCTGCTGTTTTCAATCAGAAAGCACATAAAACACATTATGTGTGTATTTTGCTGCTAGATCAGAATATGGCTACTGTCTACATAATGACTGACATGCAGGGAGCTAAACCTGTTCAGATCTCTCAAGAGCCCATCAGACAGGCTGCTGCAGTGGAAGGAGCTGTACTACAGCCTGGGTGAGTTTTACACAGAAATTCATAAACAGTCCTCTAGCCAGTGTGTTAGAACACATCCATTAAATGTATTTATTAGTAATGGACTCAATCTTTCTTTGACAAATGACAGCTGTATACAAATATGCAGTGTTAAAATGCCTTACAATGTACAACAGTTCAACCCTTCAAAATGTAATAGATTGCTGTATGAATTTTATGTAGAAGAAGAAATCAAAGTGCTAATTCATAGCCACTAACGTTTATTCATTAGAATATTTTCTCAGACAATTACTTTCGACTATATTATGTGTTGCCTGGCACACTTCTTCACGCGTGATTTTTTTTGTGGGCTTAGGTTTAACATGACATTTGTGCTATTCTTTAGAAATGGCACATCCGCCACTCTGACTGGTAAGGTCAACCAACTTGAAGTCATCCTGAAGCAGCTCCAGCATGACTTAAGAAAGGTAAGCAATTTCACTGTTCTGGTACCAAAGTGCCAACAAGGGCCACCTGTTGACTTGTTCTACTTGACTCATCTTGCCTCGACCACCTGTAGCATTCAGAGTTATCCTGTGCAGCTTGTGACATCAAGCTGACATGTGCTATCTTGCTAACGGCTCACTCCAGTCCATGCTCAAAGCTATTGGTGCTACATGGCCAGAGCCTGTGATTCCCTCCCTTGCCCTACAGCCAACTTATCATCCATTGAGCTGCACTGGTGCTAACAGGATTGGAGCAGTGATTCCTTCCCTTTCTCTCTCACAAATCTGGAGCTAACAATGCTAACCAGCAAGAAGGTACTCCCATTATTACCTTATGTCCCTAGCCACACCTTTTCACTGAGCAAGAAACTACTCATATGCAACCTTTGGTCTATGGATTCATATTTATCAATCCCAGCTACACTGTGACCCATCATGGCCCTGAGCCAGATGATAAGCTGTGTACCCAATGTCTCTGGACCAACAATGGGATGCAACCCTCAGCTTGGAGGTCCCCTGTACCCAACATGATGCATATGCAAACATTTTGACAGTGACTAGCACCTCAATTCAGAGGCCACCCACACCCAACCTGTCCAAGCTGTAAATCACAAATGCTTGATGCCAACTTATACACAAATTGACGACAAAACATCTTTACACTGAAAGTGTATGAACATTGAGGTAACACTTTCTATGAATCCCATGCTTATAATGAATTATAGCCCATTTATAATGATCTATAATCAAGTATTACTGTTCTGTAAAAACATTTATAACGACACATAAAGACCCATACTTTGTTATAATAACAGTTATAGCTACATTTATATTATTGTTATAATTACTTGTAAGTGATTCACTTGCTTTTTCAGTGCCCATGCTCGTAATGCATTATACACCAATTTATAAGTATTAATTAGTCAGTCTTATGGTTCCATAAATATATTAATAAAAATGCAGCCTGCATTTTTATAAATTTATTATATTATAGTTACAATGACTGTTTAGTAAAACAGGTCTATTTCTATGTCCAATAAGTGAATAATTTTTTAGTATTATTGATAGTTGTGTGCCTTATAAATACTTATTGTGAGTTATAATACAATTACTAACCTTCATAAATGCATCATTGACTTTAAGTAAAGTGAAAGCATATGATGTAGTTTCCATAATGCAAATGTTACGAGATCATGAAGATGAGCTTATTATACAAATAGAACATGTCTAGATACAAAAAAATTATATGTAATATATGTCAGAAGGTGCTGTTTACACTTCCTATGACATAGAAGTGGGATTGGATTTTAGTAGGTAAAATAACTATTTACAACAAAAATGAAAGTGGAAAATATAAACTAGTATATGAAAAACATGTACAAAAGTGCAAAAAAATTGAATAAAAAAAATTTAAGAGTCAGAGTCTAGTGTGCATCATTGAGCTAGTTCAATATAGTACACAGGAACACATCACAAGACTTGTATTTATAAATAGTCTTGCTGTACTTGAAGGCATATTAAGTATTTTCTCCCAGCTAAGGCATGGCCTCTTCTCTGCCACCTGTGACATGTCACTGACTGTCCACTGGCTCAGACATGCTGAACTTGTGCCTTCATAACTCCTAATATCCACAATTCTAGACCTTGTGACTACCATTCTTTCATGGATGGCCAGGTTCTGGTGAGGCTGGTATGTCAATAATGTCAATGCTTCCTGGTAGGCTTCACATAAAAGAGCCAATCATAGCCAGCGGTGCCTCATGTACAGGATCCAGAATATTGCCTCAAATTTGTAGAATGCCACGACAGAGGTTGGGAATGGAAAATTATGCAGTATTCTTTCTCCACAAATCTCCAACACTTGATGGCTTTATTAGGCCACAGTAAATGACTAGACCCAGGAATTTACATATCTTCAGGCTAGTTACAGGACTCCATGGTGTCTCCATACCCTTCTGCTTTTACTCTGCATACTGGTTTGTGTTGTTGCAGAGACTGTGGCTTTACCAAAATAAATCACTAGAACGGCTCTAGAGAAGTGTGCTGCTGGTGGCTATCGAGCTGTATCTCCTGTGGGCAGGAGAAAAGTGATATTGTACTGGAGGCATCATCCTTGTTAATATTGTGCCACCAACCTTGTTAATATTGTGCCACCTGTTCAGGCTGTGTTGTAGGTGCAGGAGCTCTGGTTCTTCTAATGGCTCAAATGAGTGACACATGAGTGACCCCTCTTCTCTGACTTCTCTGGAGGGTACCCTCCATGTGGGTGTTGGGGGAGAAAGCTTCAGAGGAAGTGTGAGGAGGATCAGGAGCATTTTCTTCCTCTCTATATCAATAACTAATCATGACTACAAAGTACAATAAATACCCCAAATCACCCATAGCTGGTGCATTTTGTTCATTGTTGTTTATTATTATTTTAAATTAAAAATTACTGCCATGCTACATGTGGAAAAATGAATTCACATACTATCTACTACTAGACATTTCAATTCAATTCAATTTTATTTGTATAGCACTTTTTACAATAGACATTGTCTCAAAGCAGCTTTACAGAAATATCAACATGGTATACAGATATTAAAGGTGTGAATTTATCCCAACTGAGCAAGCCACTGAGTGGCGACGGTGGCAAGGAAAAAACTCCCTAAGATGTTTTAAGAGGAAGAAACCTTGAGAGGAACCAGACTCAGAAGGGAACCCATCCTCATCTGGGTAACAACAGATAGTGTGAAAAAATTCATTATGGATTTATAAGAAGTCTGTATGGCCTTAGGAGCAGCCGTAGTCCCAGCAGTCTGGAATTGGAGAAGATTTGAGCTCCATCCAGAGGCAGAAAGGATCTGGATCTCTAGTATCTCCATAAATTCGTGTGGGGCTCGGCAAAAGAAGAGAGGGAGAAAAAAGATTATTATGACTTGGAAGTAGTAAAATAGAATCTAGTCAGGGTAGGCTTGAGTAAACAAATACGTTTTAAGCCTAGACATAAACACTGAGATTGTGTCTGAGTCCTGAACACTAATAGGAAGACTGTTCCATAACTCTTGGGCTCTATAAGCTCTCTTCCCCCTGCTGTAGCCTTCACTATTCGAGGTACCGTCAAATAGCCTGCATCTTCTGCATCTAAGTAGGCGTGGTGGATCATATAAAACCAAAAGGTCGCTTAGATACTGTGGAGCGAGGGCGTTTAGTGCTTTATAGGTTAATAAAATTATTTTATAGTGGGTGGGGGTTTTGTGGGGGGGGGGGGGGGGGTGTGGGTTTTGTTTTGTGTTTTTTTTTTTTTTGTTTTTTTTTTTTGTGTATTTTGAGGTAATTTATTTGTGGTAAATGTTGTTTTTTTTTTTTTTTATAATAAAAAAAGAAAAAAAGGAAAGAAAGGAGTATTATAGGGTGGTGGAGGGGGAGAAGAAGAATTTTTCTCATATTATGGAAAGATTTTTTTTTTTTTTTTTTTTTTATTTATTAGAAAAAAAAAAAAAAAATAGTATTATTATATATATAAGAAGAAAAAAAAAAGGAGGGGGGGAGAAACAATTTGTGGGGTTTTTTTTTTTTGTTATGTTTAAAACAAAAAGTCCATCTAGAGTAACCATGTGATCAGAAAGATTACTCCTAACTACACATGGGCCTAATAAACGTATTTCTGTTTTATCAGAATAAAGTAAAATTAAGTTAATTAACATCCAACGTCTAATGTCCTTTACACAATCCTCAACTTTACTAAGCTTCTGTCTGTCCTCTGGCTTCTCTGAAACATACAACTCTTTATCATCAGCATAACAGTGGAAGTTAATTCCATGTTTACGAATAATTTCTCCTAGGGATAGCATATATAAAGTAAAAAGTAGTGGGACTAAAACAGAACCCTGTGGAACTCCAAAAGTAACCTCAGAATGCATGGAGAAGTCATCATTTACATCTACGAACTGATAACGATCGGTCAGATAAGACCTGAGCCAGGAGAGGACTGTTCCCTTAATGCCCACAACATTTTCTAATCTATCAAGGAGAATAGTATGATCTATAGTATCAAAAGCTGCACTAAGGTCGAGTAACACAAGCAGCGAGAGACAACCCTGATCAGAGGTCAGTAGAAGGTCATTTATTATTATTATTATTATTATTATTATTATTATTAATTTAACTAATGCTGTCTCTGTGCTATGATGAGGTCTAAATCCTGACTGATACATTTCATGAATGTTATTCCTATCTAAGTACGAGCATAACTGCTTTGCTACAACCTTTTCTAAAATCTTAGAGATGAAGGGGAGATTTGATATCAGTCAATAGCTGAACAATTGAGATGGATCAAGGTCAGGTTTTTTAATGAAGGGTTTAATAACTGCTAATTTAAGTGATTTAGGTACATAGCCAGTGCTAAGGGAAGAACTGATTATATTTAAAAGTGGTTCAATTACTCCTGGACAAATCTGTTTAAACAAATATGTAGGTACAGGGTCTAGTACGCAAGTTGATGAATTGGCTGAAGAGATTAATGTAGCTAGTTTTGTCTCTGTAAGCAGAGCAAAACACTCTATACATTTATCTGATATTGCTACATTGTCATGTAATGGGTTTGTTACAGTACTGTCCGGTTTTAATTTAATGGCCTGTATTTCACATCTAATATTTTCAACCTTATCAATGAAACATTTCATGAACTCTTCACTGCTATGTAATGATTGAGTTTTTCTCTCTTAAGGTAGAGAAATAGATTTTTCTAGCATCGGCAAGAGATTTCCTATATTTCAATAGGCTCTCCTTCCATGATGTTTGAAATATCACCAGTTTGGTTTGACGCCATTTACGTTCTGATTGTCGAGTTGTCTGTTTTAAGGTTCGTGTTTGATCGTTATACCAGGGTGCTAGTTTTTTCCCTCTAATTATTTTTCTTCCTCCAAAAAATCCTCCAATTCCTCGCCAGAGTCATGGGGCGGTCACACTAGACTTTAGCGCGCAAACGCATCCAATAATGGCAGACCAGAAACACAAGCATGATGAAAGATCAAATTTGGTGAAATCTGGCCTGCATACTCATACCATGTGAATTATTATCCTGTAAATGTGTTTATGAAGCAGTAATACTTGCTTATAAATAATTATAAATGGGGCTATAATTCATTATAAGTATAGGCTTCATAGAAAGCGTTACCGACATTGACTACAATTATGGCTAATTTTCGAGCTGAAATCATGCCCAGCAGCTCAGATGCCACTATGAAATACTCCTGAAGTCTGAGCTCCCCTTGTGGTGCTCAACTGAAACACCGGAAGACAGCATGTGGGGACAGCATTCCCCAAATCTATGAAACTTCATTCATAATGGGGTTCAGCTGGACTAGATGCAACCAGGCCTGATTACTGCCAGCCCAGCTCCACTTAAATAGAACTTTTTCAACAACATGAAATTGGTTAAAAGGTTTTACCCAGTAACACACTAAGCCAGAATTGAAGGAAATTCTAAAATGATGATGAGATTGAAATATATCAGTCTGCTAAGGATTACAAAGCTATTTCTTATTCTCTGGGACTCCAAAAAACCACACTGAGTGCCATTATCTCCGAATGGAAAAACTCAGCACAGTAGAGAACCTTCCCAGAAGTCTGTGACCTGACAAAATTCTTCCAAGAGCACAGCAACAACTCATCCAGGAAGTCACAAAGAGCCAAGGACAACATCAAAGGACCTACAGGCCTCTCTTGCATCAATAAAGGCACTGTTCATGACTTTACTATCAGAAAGAAATTGGGATAAAATGGCAACCATGGAAGAGTGGCAAGATGAAAACCACTGCTAACCCAGAAGAACATTAAGGCTGTCTGAATTTTGCTAAAACACACCTTAATGAGCCTCAAAACTTTTGGGAGAATGTTCTGTGGATTGATGAGTCGAAAGTGGAACTGTTGGAAGACAGTTCCCATTACATCTGGCGTAAACCAAACACAGAATTCCATCAGACATCATACCTACGATCAAGCATGGTGCTGGAAGTGTGATGGTACAGGGATTTTTGCTACTTCAGGTCCTGGGCAACTTGAAATAATTGAGGGAAACATGTATTCTGCTCTCTATCAGAAAATCCTAAAGACGAATGTCTGGTCTTTAGTCTGTAAATTGCAAGTCAAGCATAACTGGATTATACAGCATGACAGTGATCCAAACCATAGGAGTAGGTCCTAGTCCTAGAGGTAAGTGAAAGACTGATCTCAAGTTATCTCAAGTGTTTGGTTGATAGGTGTTGGATAACTTTTTTGCTTCAAAAATGAAAAATGGAAACTGTATTGTTTGTTTACTCGGGTTGCCTTTGTTTTATGTTGTATTTCATATGAAGATCTAAAACTATTTAGTATAAGATATATACAGAAAAACAGAAGAAATACAAATACTTTTTCACAGCACTGTATAAGTGTTTTCTTGTAATTAAACATGACTTTTCCCCACATACTTCTTACTGTTACTATTCAATGGAAATTATTATATATTAGAGAATTATATTTGGTAGTCATGACGTGTTTCAAAACCTAATGGTTTTGAAACCTTCTTTAAACAAGGTTTTCATGGATATCTCTTGCTGAATCTTAGGAGAAAGAGGATAAAGCCATCTTGCAGGTAGAGGTACAACATCTTCGACAAGATAATATCCGTCTACAGGAGGAGAGTCAAACAGCATCAGCGCAACTCAGGAAATTCACGGAATGGTTCTTTAATTCCATTGACAAAAGCTCTGAGAACAGCTGAGCCTACTGTATTAGCTAAGTATGTAGGTGACCCTTTAATTGTGCAGCTCCTTCCCCAGTGTGATGTCTGTGTTCAAAAGTTGAAGAGGACCCTTTTAGCAGGGTAAATCAGCTGCTGTGGCAATTTCAATCTATGCTAACAGACTGCTGGGATTCCTAAGAGAAAATGGAAAGCGACCTTGGAAAGAGACTTTGCTAACACTGCTTGATTAGTGAAAGTGAAGGTAAGTGAAATGAAGAAGAAAACGAATGTAATTCACCTGGGACTTACTGTTGCTTGGTATATCATATTCATATTGCCAGTATATCCGACCCCTTATTTGCTTTGTTGTTTTTGTTGATCTCCAGCATTGTGCGATGAAGTTGTTGGTAATGCTGCTGACACTAAAAGTGTCAATTTCTTAGTGCCATATTTTATATGCATTTTTAACAATAGTTTTCATAGTAGTTTGCAAGCAGAGACATGTCCTTGCAATGATGTAGTAGCATTAGGAGAAAATGCATAACGTGCACAGTCCCTGCTAGTGCAAAATGTGGTCGTTTCCTTTTAAGGTTGCAGTTTTACAGTATTTCTGCTCTATGCCTGAAAAAGGATAGTAGGTGTGTGGAAAATAATTGTTTATATGAGTGGTTTATCTTTATTTCGTTTTTGCATTGAGCAAAAAAGTGTGTGTGTGTGTGTGTGTGTGTGTGTGTGTATGTGTGTGTGTGTGTGTAATTGTGCACGCGTGCGTGCGTGTGTGTATTTTGGTCTCAGCCATTGTCTGGTTTTTGGTTACAGTAGCAAGTGGTTTTATAGAGTTAGTTTTTTATTTCTGTATGTGAGACAGTGAACCACACTCGCAATGCAAAAATGTGTATTATATCTGTACCACAGTTGAAGTGGCTTGTATTTAACAGCTATTTATGTTTATTTAACCTAATTTTGTTGATTTTATTTAAAAATATATATTTTTGGTTCTGCACTAAAGATTGAAGAAACTTTGACAAGCCTAGGCTAAAATGTGGATGCCACATCAGGGCTGTGTTGAATATACAAATTTTTGTTTATTTTTTCCATCATTCAAACATTTGGATGCTGCTAGAATAAACTCATATATATGTTTGTATGTTTTGGGGGGTTTTGTTTGTTTGCTTTTTGGTGGTGGTTATTTATTTTTTTATTAATATATATTTAATTTTTTTTGCTTTAATTTTTTCGGTTTTTTCTTTCTTTCTTTTTTTTTTTTTTTTTTTTTTACAAATTTGTTTCTTGTGAGTAATTTTAGTTTTTTTCTTTTAAAGCAAATGTATTATATAACTACAGTTTTGGTAGTTTATGCAATTTATTATTATAGTGGTAACCAATAGTACATGGATTAATGGTGGAAGATTGAAAAACACTGGTTTGATATTGAATTTCCAAAATCACTGGTTTGATATTCAGTTTCCAAGTAGACTGGTTCTTGGTGCTTACTGTCATTGTGTACATTTTGAGACATTATTTCCCCATCATTTCAACAGACATCAGAATTATAATTGCAATTGGGGCAGTATATTAACTCAGCACCCTTTTAGACTTGTTATGATTTCACATTTAGCCATGGTATATGAACTGTCAGTCATTCTTTAAAAAATTGTTTCTATCATTTATACCAATTAAAATGCATTTCTGTCTATTACTGTTTTATGTGTTGATTTTTCTGTATGTTTCTTAAAAAGGAATTGGGTAGACTCAAAGCACTAGCAATTACAAAATTAAATATAACTGCAAGCAGCAATTATCGGGGTTTAAGACGTTTAGGGCCCTTAAAGTCGTTAAAAGATATTAATTACTATTGTACAATCCAATAAGCACATAAATCAAAGAAAAACCAAGATAATTTAAAGAAATATTGGCCTTCATTAAGCTTGTCTAATAGCTGCTGAACATTGCTTGACCAATGCCAGCCATGTTTTTCAAGATTCACAATTGTCCTCATATATGCTGATTGGACCTTGGACAAAGATGATTCTTGCAGTCTATTGGATCAATGGTTCCACATTTATTGCCAATTTCATGATTTGTTCTACTGGCACCCTGTCCAGGGTGTACCCCGACTTGTGCCCGATGCTCCCTGGGATAGGATGGATGGATGGATGGATGGATGGATGATCTGCTATAGCACCACGAACTGGTCACACTGAGTAATGGGGTTTTTTTGTTTTGGTTTTTTTACATCTATCCTCAAATGGAGCCCATACATACGTACCCAAAGTTTAATAGAAATATCTCATTCCTTTCAGGAGTTATAGCCATTTAAGTAAAAGTGGTCATGCCAACTATAAACTTGTTGATGTGCACTTGTGAGGGTAAATCAAAACTTCAATCTTTTTTTGATAATTACTGATCTAAGTAGTCCAAATAATTGTCAATATGATTATTACAGTTGAGCAAAAAAACTAAGACTAGGTTTCTGAAATAATCTCAAATATTTAATGAACGATTTGATTGTCAGCAATGGTCCTAGAGGCAAAGTTGTTCAAAATGATGAGGTACAAAGAATATGTGTATGTCTGCAACAGTGAATAATATACAATCAATTACACACCCATCTTCCAAGTTGTTTTTACTATTATAGTCCCACCAAGTGACCAATCTCCTCCATTTTTGACAAGTGCGCTCAGACCTACCAAGTTTACCAAGTTTGGTGAAAATTTCTCATTCCCTTCAAGACTTATAGCCATTTAAGTAAAAGTGGCCATGCTCACTTCAAACCTTTTGATGGGCCCTTGTAAGAGTAAATTGTTCATCTTTGATTATTGATATTGATAATTATATATCTAACATGTCCAAAGTATTGTGCTACAATAGACTTATTTCATTTGGGGGGAAAAAACACCTATGACTAGTTCGCAAAAGTAGGTTTTTAACATTATCTGAAATACTTACAGAACGGTTTGACAGACACCAATGTTTCTTGAGGCAAATATGTTTAGAATGAGAAACCCTATAATTTGATACAGAGTATCTCACAAAAGTGAGTACACCCCTCACATTTTTGTAAATATTTGATTATATCTTTTCATGTGACAACACTGAAGATATATCAATTTGGTACAATGTAAAGTAGTGAGTGTACAGCTTGTATAAGAGTGTAAATTTGCTGTCCCTTCAAAATAACTCAACACACAGCCATTAATGTCTAAACCGCTCACAACATAAGTGAGAGTACACCCCTAAGTGAAAATGTCCAAATTGGGCCCAAAGTGTCAATATTTTGTGTGGCTATTATTTTCCAGCTATTATTTTTCACTATTATTTTCCAGCACTGCCTTAACCCTCTTGGGCATGGAGTTCAAAAGAGCTTCACAGGTTGCCACTGGAGTCCTCTTCCACTCCTCCATGATGACATCACAGAGCTGGTGGATCTTAGAGATCTTGTGCTCCTCCACCTTCTGTTTGAGGATGCCCCACAGATGCTCAATAGGGTGTAGGTCTGGAGACATACTTGGTCAGTCCATCACCTTCACCTTCAGCTTCTTTATCAAGGCAGTGTTCGTCTTGGAGGTGTGTTTTTTGTGATCATTTTCATGCTGGAATTCTGCATACTGATCATGCTCTGCTTTAGTATGTCACAGTACATGTTGGCAT